>ML777574.1:285283-306449 GCA_009831015.1 Picea engelmannii
TCATATGGCTATTTCGTCTCAAAACTTGAAAGAAATTCTTGAATCATTCAAAGCCCAATTGGATGAGAGATTGGATGCATTTGCACATGGCCTCACAAACAACCTCACAGATAGCCTCACATATGGCCTCAATGATAGTTTTCCTAGTATTCAAGATTCATTGAACAACATGTAGGAGAGATTTCTTATGCAGGGCCTCATGCATGAATATAATCAAGAAATATATGTTTGGTATGATTTTGAGGACGATTGTGATGATTGGTATATGGATAGTTGTCATTTATGGGATGACAACTACTTCCATATTTTATTTGATGACTCTACTCCACCTTCTGTAGAGAACATCAATGTCCCAGATCAGGAGCTAGTTATCAGCGTTCAGTCTGCATATTCTACAGTGGTATTATTCCTTCCAGATTCTACTACGACCATTTTCCACTATGTGGATGGATCTTCTTATTTGGATCCACATGATAGGTGTCAGTCTTTGGAGCATCATTTGGAGTTGGTTATTGGGTTCCAAAATATTCTACGGGAAGTTCACATGAGCACTTGGACATGGGACCCGGGTTTACAATGGTGGTTGGACTACTTCAACATGGTGGATTTCCTTTCTACATGGGACTTTGGTTTTTCAGTCTTCTTCAGCATTACGGTCCACAATTATCCATGGGACCCTGGTATATGGTTGTACATCAAGCATTGAGGACAACGCTTTCATAAGGGGAATTGAATGTAAGGTAGCTAGAGAGGTAGTGGGGGGGCCCAGAGGGCCCATAGTGATAATAGTGGAGGTCATTCAATGTAAGGTGGACTAGGTCCACTATATTATTAAATAAGGCCCACTATGGTAGTTAGATATAATAAATGTAAGAGGACTTCTTAGAAGGTTCTACTTCTAGAAGATTCCTCCTCTAAGATGTTCTTAGATGATGGTAGCACTATATAAAGGGGTTCAAGCAATGTAATGAGACATGAAGAGAAATATTGTATTTGGAGCGGTAGCTCAATAGGAGGATGCCCCCTCGAAGAGGCAAGTGAACAGGAAATGATCTCTTCCATAATAGGATCCATTGTATGGTGTTGTCCTACCTCAAGGGTTTCTATAATAAAGTTGTGGTTTTTTTTATTGTTCTTCTATATCTGTTGTGGTTCTTTTGTATTCAGTCTTTGGATCTTAACAATACATTTTCATATAAGGAGGAAAATCCAAACGGAAGGCAGTGTTACCAATCTTTTCAAGAATCTTGAAAGGTCCATATTTGATTGGTTTCGGTTTTTTACCTTCTCCTTTAAGCCTATCTTTGCTAATGTAAAGCCAAACTCCATCTCCAACTTGGAAACTATGATCAACACGATGCTTGTCATGTATTGTCTTGTACTTGGATTGACTCTTTTCCTATTGTTCTTGTACCATTTGATGCACCAACTGAATTTGTTCAATTAACTTCTTTGCTCTATAAATGTCATATTGACCATCAATAGCAATATCTTTCCCAAAGATAAAATCTAAAGGAGATTTTGGCAAATAACCAAAACATGCCTCAAATGGAGATGTTTAAGTCGAAGAGTGCTTAGACCAATTGTAACCATGTTGAATGTACTGTAGGTGCTCATCCCAAAGCTTAGGATGTTTTTTGCAATAACCACAAAGAAGATGTACTAGTGTTCTATTCACCACTTATGTTTGACCATCAGGTTGTGGATGAAAATTTGTGCTCTTTTTCAACTTGGTGTCCATGAGTGCCCATAAACTTGACCAAAAGTTCCCAATAAATCAATAATATCGATCATAAATAATGGATTTGGGTAGCCCAAAATGTACCCAAACATGTTGAAAGAACATTTGTGTCGTTTTCTCAACTATAACCTACTTCTTACAAGGCATTAAAATACACATTTTTCTGAAACGGTTGTTGGCCCTTGACCAAGTTTTGAGGATCCTTGGTCAGGTTTGACCTATTTTTGGGACTTCGATAGGATGTCAAAGGCGGAGCGCAAGACGAAGTGGAGATCGCGGGATCTCGACCCCTTTCAGGGCCCTTTTTGGGATTCAGGATTATGTAATGGGTATGGGGATGTCGGCCCATGGGTTTACCCATGTTTAGGCCCATTTGTAATGTATAAATAAGTAGTTAGGCAATGTAAGAAGAGTCCAATGTGCTAAGTGTTGAAGTTCGATCCGTGTGACCGAAGGTGCTAAGACCTACAAGTTCGATTTGTGTGATCGAAAGTGTTAAGTGGTGAGTAGAGATTGTTTTTGTGCATATTGTATGAGGCCTGCAGAGCTCAGTGCAAACATGTAAGAGATTGAGAAGAGGCTTAGTGTTGTAACCTAACCCAGGGAAGGAGGATCTAGCAAGGTGTGCAGATCTCCTGTCCTCTGCGGAGTAGGGTTTTTGTGGCTCTGTGCATGTAACTGATTGAAGAAGCTAATAAAGAAGATGAAGAGTTGGTGGACGTAGCCCTAGGGTGGGGGTAAACCACGTACATGTTGTGTTACTCTGCTTTATGCAATGTATTGATGTGTTAACTTTCTTAGTGCTTTGATATAGATGAATGGTAGATAGATATGTTGATGTTATGTGCTTAATAGTATGGGTGAATGTTGGATCTGACCTGTGTGAATGTGCTAAGTGCTTGAATCAGCTAGATATGATCTATTTAGTCGTGTTAAGTGTTGTTAGATGCTAGATTTGGTTGAATACTACGATGCTATGTGATTAGGGTTTAACTACGTTGTAAACTAAGACTGGATATTGATGAACTATAACTGTTAAGTTCCTTGTTAAGGTGTTACAGTCATAGATCTATGTCCCAGCTAAAGTTGCAGACACTAGAGTCCTGCAACCACCCCTACCTCTACCTCAGGTGAGACTTCATCTGCTTCGCAGGTGTTTCCGAAAGGGCCGGTATTTAAGGTTTTGTTGGTGCATTGTTGTAGCGTTGAACCCTGGGTCTACCCTTGTGCCAACAACGGTCAACCACAACACAAAGATAATCATGATTCTTTTTAGACATAGATAGACCTCCTACAAAGTCCATGGAAATGTTTTCCCAAGGACAAGAAGGAACCAGAAGTGGAGTATACAAACCCAACTTTCTATTGTGAGGCTTGCTTGTAGCACATAAAGAACATCCTCTTACATATCTTGAAACACTTTCATTCATTTTAGGCCAATAGCAATACCTTTGCAAATTAGCCATCATCTTTCCTACACCAAAGTGGCCAGCAATAAGAGAAGAATGAGATTCCCTTATGATGTTGACTCTTTCACCCTGTGGAATACATAGCTTGTCAAGATGATACAAAATCTTATCATGCACATGGTAATCCAATTCCTCAACTTGGTTAGAATGACACAAAGTTGCATAAACCTCTCTAAAATCAACATCTAAAGCATATTGTTCAACATAGCTCTCATGCATGGTAGAATTATGCTTAAGAATAATTGAAGCACTAACAATAGGCCTAGAAAGCATATCAACAACTTTGTTATAAATGTCTTTCTTGTACCTTATAACCAAGTGGAATTGTTGTAGAAAACCCATCCATGTGAAGTGCCTTGCTTGTTGTAGCTTTCTTTGTGATTTTAAGTATTGCAATGGTTGATGATCTGTGTGAATGATAGTTTCTTTTCCCAACAAATATTGTTTCCATTTTTTCACACTTTGTACCAATGCATACAGCTCCTTATCATAAGTAGGATAGTTAATCACAACACCATTAAAAGTTTCAGAATGAAAACAAATGGGCTTACCATGTTGCAACAAGACTACTCCGATTGCATAATTGCTTGCATCTATTTGGATCTCAAATGCTTGTCTCAAACTAGGAAGTGCAAGAACTCGAGCTTAACTAATCTTCTCTTTCAATGCATCAAAAGCTTTTTGTTGCTTGCCTCCCCATTGGAAAACTTGCTTGATGCTTGTCACTGCATGTAATGGAGTTGCAATTGAAGAGAAGTTAGCAATAAAATTTCTCCAATATTGGGTTGCTCCCAAAAAGCTTCTTACCTCTATCACATTTTTGGGCTTGG
This sequence comes from Picea engelmannii, assembly GCA_009831015.1. NCBI lineage: Eukaryota > Viridiplantae > Streptophyta > Pinopsida > Pinales > Pinaceae > Picea > Picea engelmannii. Next base: position 289,324 of record ML777574.1, read on the forward strand.
GCCAATCCAAAATGACTTTGACCTTGGAAGGATCAATTTTTAGTTCTCCTCCTCCAACAATATGTCCCAAGTAAACAAGTGAGTTCTTTCCAAACTCACATTTAGACATCTTCAAAAACAAATTTTCTTTCTTTAAGACATCCAAAACTTGCTTTACATGCATAACATGCTCTTCACGAGATTTGCTAAATATCAAAATGTCATCCAAGTAAACAATCACACAATCATCAAGAAAAGGCCTTAAAACATCATTCATGACTCTCATGAATGTAGCAGGAGCATTAGAAAGTTCAAATGGCATTACCATCCACTCAAACAAACCTTGCTTTGTTTTGAAAGTTGTCTTCCAAGTGTCTCCTTCAACAATCCTAATCTGATGATATCCATTTCTCAAATCCAACTTAGTAAAATACTTAGCATCTTTCAATTGATCAAGCAAATCATCAAGTCTAAGAAGAGGATAACGATTCTTTACCATAATCTTGTTCAAGGCCCTAAAATCTACACACATGCGCCATGTACCATCTTTCTTTGGAACTAAAACAATTGGTGATCCACATGGCTATGTGCTTGGCATGATGACCCCTTTGTCAAGCAACTCTTGGATTTGTTTTTTAATTTCAACATTCTCCATGACTAACATCCTATACATACCAATATTTGGAAGAGGAAAATCGTGTTGCAATTCTCTCTCATGTTGGATAGCCATTTTTGGAGGCAACCCTTTTGGTTCTTGAAACATCTCATCATATTGGTTAACAATATCATATAAATCATATTTCAAATTTGCACCACAACCTTGGAAAGCTTCTTTTTCAATATTGTCTTTGGGTTTGATCATCAAGGGGAAAAAATTCTTACTAGAATTGACTAATCTCTTCATTTGTCCAACATTTACAAGTGACAAATTTAACTTCTTTGTATGTGCTCTAACAATGTACTCAACTCCATGACTAACATTCTATACATACCAATGTTTGGAAGAGGACAATCTTGTTGCAATTCTATCTCATGTTGGATAGCCCTTTTTGGAGGCAATCCTTTTAGTTCCTGAAACATCTCATCATATTGGTTAACAATATCATATAAATCAGATTTCAACTTTGCACCACAACCTTGGAAAGCTTATTTTTCAACATTGTCTTTGGGTTTGATCATCAAGAGGAAAAAATTCTTACTAGCATTGACTAATCTCTTCATTTTTCCAACATTTACAAGTGACAAATTTAACTTCTTTGTGTGTGCTCTAACAATGTACTGAACTCCATTTTTAAACAAATGATACTTGTTCTCATGATGATGAAAGATGACTCTCCTATCATATAAGTATGGGCTTCCAAACAAAATACCACATGTATCCAATGGAATAACATCATGCTCTACCTCATCTATAAAGTTTGTAGTGATGGCAAATCTAAGTTTACACCTTCTTGTCACATGCAATTTGGCATTGTCACATATCCATCCTGGAGGGTATGGTTTAGGATGTGGAGTAGTTTCCAATTTTAATTTATTGACAGTGTCTTCAGATATGAGGTTTTCTTGAGATCCAGTATCCAAAAGAGTATCTATCTTGGTATGCTTTGAAATAACCCTTATGTGGAAAGTCTCTTTCTTTTTTTTTCATGTTGAGTTTCATTGAGGCTACTACTACTTGAAGAACTAGTACTTGCAATAGAATCCTTACCTTGAAAACCCATGGTTGTAATCTTTGTTTCATCACTCGAATCAGAACCTAAATCATGTTGTGTAGTTGCAGTAGTATTTGGTTTCCCCTTATGGCTGAACTTTTTGGGTTTCATTTCAGGATGAAGTTTCCAACAATGGTCTTCATCATGGCCATCTTTTGAACAGTGTTTACATGAGAGTTTCGCTCCCTCTATCTTGACTGAAGCATTGTTTCTTCCATTTCCTTTGAATTTCCTCTTTCCTTTGTCTCCTTTAACAAAAGGCTTCTTGTTTTCCTCTTGAGGTTCATTCCTCCCTCTTGCTTCCAAATGAGTTGTTTGTACACAAACTTCATCTAGAATTGTAGGGTTAAACATAAGTATTGTGTGCCTCAAGTAGCTATGCAATCCTCCAATATACTTCAGTAAAGTTTCTTGAGAAGATAAATCTATACCCAAAATCAAAGCTCTTCTTCTAAATTCTTGAGTGTATGTTTGCACACTTTTCCCTTTAGCTTGTCTAAAGTTTTTCCAATCCATAATAGCTTTCTGCATGTATGCTAATGGATAAAATTGTCTTTTAAGTGCAACAATAAAATCATTCCAAGAGGATAAAACTTTACCATGTTTCTTCATGTCCTCTTGAGTTTTGGATTCCCACAAAATGAGTGTTGCACTTTCCAATCTAAGAGAAGCAAGCTAAAACTTAGTTTCATCATCTTTGATTCTTTGTATYCTACAATACACTTCAATCCGACGAATCCAGTTATCCAATTTCTCAGCATTTACCTCTCCATTGTACATAGGAAATTCAAACTTAATATCAAGCTTAAGAAAAGGAGTTTGTAGAGGAGTTTTACCATGTTCTTTTGGAGAATTTGGAGGTGGTTGTGAAATGGTAGAAGAGGTGGAAGATGGAGGTGAAGGAGGTGGAGTATCACCATTCCCTCCATTTCCTTTTGGATTTTTATCGCCACTATCTCCATTTCCATTTGGAGGGTTTGAGCTTTCAGCTTGCAACCTTGCATTTCTTTCTTAAAATAAATCTTTCACCATCTTTGTCATATCATAGAAATATTTTTTGAAAGTTTCATTCTCTAAAGTAAGAGTTTCATGACTCTCTTCATGAAACATACTTGGTGAATATCTCCTTGAAGCTTGAGGTGATTGTGTAGTTCTCCTTCTTGAAAGTTGAGAACTTGGCTCTACAAGTTAACCTTCTCCTCTTGTGAGCTTCAACCTTGTAAGAATCAGAAAACAAACACTTTCAAACAATCAAACCTTCAAAAACCTATGCTCTAATACCAACTTGATCTGAAAATGAAAGGCTTGAGTCTCTTTAAAATTGCAAGTGAAATTTGTATGTGCTTGGGTAATAGGATCAAGTTACAAACACATAAAAATCAATGAGTTTTTACTTAGTCATGAGCAGCATAAACAGTCATAAACAACCATCAAAGTAAACACATTAACACAACAAAATGATAAAGGAGTTCACCCCTCTCTTGGGCCATATCTCCTAGTCCAACTTCCAATGGATCTTTTTAATTAATGCTCAAAGTGTCAAAACCAGTGATTTACAATGCTCAGAATGGGAAATAGATGGCTTAAATGGCTCTAGAACGTCCAAAAACCCCTATTTGGGCTCTTCTTGCACCTGGTTTGGCCAAAAACTGAGTTGGAATCACTCCCTGAAATTTTCTCCCAATTCATTGTTGTCTTTGATCCTCCAAAACACACATGTGTGAATTGAACCTGGCTTCTGGGTGCTTCCCATGCCTAAACCCAGCTCCTGCAGCATCCTGTGCGCGTGGGAAAAATTGGTGCACCGTTAATGCGTTGGCTCCTTTTCCCGGCGGAGGTCCTGGGCGTATGTCCCCCATATGCCCACGTCCTAAGCGCTAAACCTGGGACATGTTGGCTAACCATTGAAAAATACCCCATGGAGACTGTTGGATCCCGTGCCAAGTGGAAAATCCATTGGATAGAGTCGTTGACCCAACGCGCTAAGTCTTGTGGCTAAGGTCATATGTAGTAGGGTGTGTAACCGAGGGTTGGGGCTAAGCCCCCACCCTTTCTCCACCCAACCAAACTATAATGTAAACTCATATATTTTCATAATGGTATAAGGGTAAGAAACATATGGCAGGTGGGTTGGTAACCCAGCCTGCACCAAGTCACTCACCCACCACAAAGGTCACAGGTTCAAGACCGCTGGAGTCCAAAATCAAACCTTTTAACATTGGAGGGGGTGCCACATGGCATCCCATGTTTGGGCCACATGGCGCCATACAATTGGTCCATCACCATGACACGTGTTGAAGCTTGAATGGTCCACATACAATACCAATCACCTTCCACATCAGCCTCTATCATGTGTTAGTACGGTCACCTGCCACGTGTCAGTACAGCCCTTCCACGTTAGCACTGTACGGATTGTATAGTCAACAAATTTTTTTCATGTTTGGCAAAGTAGACAAAACTCGATATCTCTCGCATATGACGTCTATTTGAACCCATTCAAGTTGCATTGAGATCGTGAGGACGAGGCCTGCGCACGAGTCCATTTCAAAGCAATTCCGAGCACTTTGATTTTTGAGCATATTTCGATCCCCTGGATCAAGCATGATCATGATTTCGAGTGGGTGGAAAACCTCTGGGAATGTCTTCAAATACTTTGGAATGCTTATCAATGATCCCTTGTAAATCTAGGGGAATAGATGGCTTAGATGTTTGAACATCTAGTGACCATAGTTGTACAATTACACCCTGATGCCCATTTTTCAATAATTTTGTCATACCATTAGAGCTTATCACCTTATTGGGTTTCCCTGTGATACCCCTTAACTCAATTTATTTTCCTTCCAATGAAAATTTCATAAAAAGTTCTTGAAAATTAAAAACCATTGTTCCCAATGATTGTAACCATTGGACTCCTAGTATGACATCAACACCACCCATAGGTATAGCAATCATTGGACTATTCATTACATATTCCCCCATAGTAAGATTGATCTTATGGCATTTTCCTCAGCAATTGATAGTTCCTCCATTTGCAATCATTACTTGAAACTCTAGCGTTGGATATATAAAGCAATTGAGATATTTGGCTAATTTATAGTGAATGAAATTATGAGTTCTACCATAATCAATTAGAACTATTACCTTTTTCTTTTTTATATATCCTTCGATCTTGAGGGTTTGAGGAGTGCTAATTCCAGCCAATGCATTACATGATATCATGGGAGTCAACTCTTCAGAAGAAATCTCTTCTACGTTTTCATCTTGAGATGGTTTTTATTCTTGTTCTTGTTCTTCTTCCTCTTCACAATCTATGTAGAATAATTTCTTCTCACCACACTTGTGTCCCTTACTGTACTTGTTGTCAGAATTAAAGCATAAACGGTTTGTTTTTATTTCCTCCAATTGTTGAGGTGTCAACCTTGTAGGTTGAGGTGTTTTAGAAGAAGGAACAATATTCTCTCGATAGATGTTAGGAGTGGTCCTTCTAGTAGCCATGGCCATATTTTTACTTTCAACATTTCTCGCCACCTTGAATTCATTCTCCAATTATTTGGGTTCCCAAAGGCGAACCTTGTGTTGAATGTTATCCTTTAATGTTCTTATGAATACATCAATCAGGTGCTCATCTGGAATATTCGTTACCTTTATATTCAATCTTTGGAAGTTCTCAATGTGCTCCACAACTGAACCCTTTTGCTTGAGATTTATCAATTGGTTGAAGAAGGTATTTCTCCTTGTATCCTCATAGTGTGCTATCATTTCTTCCGTGAAAATTTTCCAAGTGACAAGTGATTTGTGAGAACAAAACCATCGATACCACACAAATTGATTGGATTCTAAATATAAAGAAGCAATTTGTACCTTTTGTGTATGTGGCACATCATGTATATCAAAGAACTGCTCCATCTGAAGTATCCATGTGATTTTGATCCTTGCCATCAAACTTCCTCATATCGATCTTAGGAAAGTGGTTGGTCTTCAACCCAAAGTTGGAGTTTCTCCAGTCTTGATTCATCTTCCTTGTGTCCTCATCATGAATTTCATGGGATACATTTTCACTTTCAGATGGCCTCTCTATTAGGAAATTGTTCAATCCTTCCATGATCTCCCTTTTTAAACCATCCATCTTAGTATCCATTATTGCCTCCAACTTAGCTTCAGTTGAATCCATCATCCCTTGTAGTTCATCTTGTGTTACTATCTTCTTTTGTAAATCATTTATGTCCCTGCACATTTCTTCACCTTCATCAAGATTCCAAATAGGACTGTCTGGAGGCTTATTTGGTGTAGAAGTTCCCTTTTTGGTGGCATGTTGGCCAAGTAGCACTTTTAAACCTTGATTTTGAGGTTGTTCTGCCAAACGATATTTATTATGTTGTATCTCCAAAATTTCGACCCTTCTCAGTCTAAAAAAATTGTTTTGTAGTTCTCTAATACATCTTCTCTGCAATTCCACAAATCTAATCAAAATTGGATGTGCCAAGTGGAAGTTATGGTAACTTCCCCACACCTTGTTGATTTTTTTCCCTTCCAGGAGAGTGTATTTGTAAAGCATGCCAAGAGCACAATATATGATATTTGACTTTGAAACTTGTACTAGAAATACTATAGATTATCCATTGTCCAATGCAACTAGTCTCACTTAATTTGGATACTCGTTGAAGAACATATCATTCTTTTACCCGGAACACTTGTTTGAGACTAGTTAATATGACTAGTCAGATAACCTATCTTACACTGGATGTATCTACAAAATTAGGATGACCTAGAAGCTGAAATTTTTATCACACCTACCTTGATAATTTCATAAATATCCTCCGGTTTTCAGGGTCTGAAACGTTACAGAAAAAAATTTATAGCGAAAATTTCGTGATGACTAAATTCAAGATGATTCCAGAAGCCTATCTTACATAGGCTATATCTCTGAAAGTATAAAGCCTCGGGAGAAGAAGTTTTAACCCCACGTACCTTGATCTATCTACTAAATATCCTCCAAGGGGTTACTTCTGAAACGTCGTAGAAAAAAAGTTATAGTGAAAATTACAAGGTGTCTCAGATGCAACAGTGAAACCCCAAGACCTTGAGCTCTGATACCAATTGTTAAGAACCAAAGATCAAAATAGCATAAAAAACCTCGGAATAAGTACTCAATGCCTTGTAAAAGAGAGAATTTCATATAATAAGCCTCTTCGATGGGGCAACCTCCTTATACACCACATAAATTTCCAAAAACAAGATGACTCCAAATGAAAATGTCTCATTGTTATATATAGGAGACTAGGAGTTACAATTACAACTAATGGACCCAAGCCAACATAAATAAAATAACATTACTAATGTAATATGCCCTAATTAAGGGGTAATGTTCCACTATTTAGGGCCTAACACATAAGCTTATCGTTATCATATTTATAACTTTGGACATTCTTTTGCAAACATTTTATGGTCTCCACCAAGTTCATGCTCTCTTCCTTTTCGTCTTCTCCATGCCCATTGGATTTTGTTACTGCAACATCTACACCCATACCAAATATTTTTCCTTCATCTTCATAATTGTAAGTTCCTTGGGCATCACCCATGTCTTGGTTTACTGATCTTCCTGTTGAATTCTTCTTACGTCGAATTATGTTCTTGGTTCTGCAAAATGTGTATGCAACAAGATTTGTAAGGCTACAAGAATTTAACAAATCCATCATTTTATACAACATTATGTTCTTCAGAATTTTATTAGAAATCATTTATTTCTGATTTCTTATGAATTCTTAATATCTTTTTTTTTTAATATTCTTGAGTGAATACATGGACTCCACTGCCCACGAATCCACGTGACTAATTCTTGTGTCCCCTTTCAAAATATTTGAGCAGGAAGACTGTTAATGGCATTACAGGGATGAGACTTGTGTTAGCTCGAGCATCCTAGCTTCAATGCTTAGACACCATCTGATTATATTCGAATTGGATCTTGACCGTTAAAATATTTCACTGCGAGTCTAAGGTCTTTATTTCTTTCGTTCAAACTTCTGTGGTCTCCAAAATACACTCTCATGTTCCACCACCCTTAACTTGCTCCCATACTTAGAAGTTTTTCTTATTTCAAACATGTTATAACTTCCACCTCCTCCAAAAGGCACTATGGTGTTCCATCGTATCCATTATACACCTATATTTAGGCATTTTCTCTAATATCCCATCGCGGGTTCGTGATCATTTTTTTATACTTCATCACCTCCACGATATCCTTCACATCTATGAAATCTTAACACTTAATCAAATTTCAAAATTTCACTGCGGGTTCGAGTGATCCCATATTTCTTTTACGCTTAGAACTACATCCACCCATCCACCCGACAATCTTTAGGACTTAGCCAATTTTCCACTTCTTACCATGGGTTTGTGGGGATACCATACCTCTTTACATACCCCTGATTCTCTCTGGGCTCTGCAATACCTTAATAGTTAAACAAATTCCAAGATATTACCGCGTTTTCGTGGGACTGACAGTTGGCCTGCCAAATGCCTCCACATCACTTACCAATTGTCATCCCATGCAAGATGTACCTGCCACTGTGGAAGTACATGTCTTTCTTCTACCACATCAGCTAACACGTGCCTCCACGTCATGATGACGTCATCATACGAGAAAAATACCTAAAATTTTACTATTTTGCCTACTTCGAAAATCACCCGAATTTGAAATTTCTTTCTCGGATTGCCATTAAAATTTAGAGATTTTAATTCTTGGTTCATTTCTTGCATTACTCATGAATTCTCCAATAATTTCCACCACAAAATTGGGGAATTTTTCCCAATTTCACCCAATTTTGGTCTTGGGCACCATGGTCGCTTTGTAAACTTAAAAAATTCGGCCATCTACAAGCCCGGATTTTCCCCATTAGAGATTGAAATTGCTTATTTTTAATTTTCGGGCTCGATTCTTCACATTACCCATGAGATTTCTCTCAATTTTACTGCAATAATTTAATTAAACAAGTTGTAGACATACTCCAAAAATTAATTCTCTATGAATTTTTGCTTCAGCATTCTGCTAACTCGACCCATCCAGGCTCAGTGTTTCAAACTGGGCTCTGATACCACTTTGTAATGTCCCCAGCCACCTAATTTGGGCCACGCCAGACAAAAATTTCCCAAACTCTGATACCATTTAAGTAACTGATATACTTCTACAATTGCTCAGATTAATGTGGATAACAACATCTATATACAATTACAACATATATAGAAAAAACCCATAAGAATAATTGAATAAATATTAACATAACACATAAATTAACGCACCGTAAACACTATCTTTAGTAAAAAGAACACCAATTGTGTGCAGACTTTCCACATTCCTCCCAGCCTTAGACCACACCGCTCATAAACTCTCAGCAGTGGGTCAACCCCGAGATGGGGCTAAATTCCACCTGGGTAAAGGGTTTCTAATGAGGCTAAGCTCTCTTTAACAACATACAAACTCAGACACATGTGCCAACTCAAACTAACAACCTTCATTCCCTCATTCCCCACATGTTTGTCCCACCTCAGAAAGTGTGCCCCTTCTCTACTCAACAGTCCTTCGACTGTCCCACTTCCCTTTTGGGTCTTCAGCAACAAGCCAGACAAGAAGTCTCAGAGCCATGTAGTTGTAGTTTGGCACCTTGGGAAATCAATTCCCAGCAGTTCTCTCACCTGGAGAGAATGCTCACAGGCCTGAAAACTCGCTTCTTTAATGTCCTACGGGCCTAAAAACCCGCTTCTTCAATGCCCTACGGGCATGACAACTAACCTCTTCAATCCAACTCCAAATCTAACCAGGGTCCTGGTACAAGTACAGGTATGGTACTTGCAACATGAAGGTACAAATGATAGTAGCATGGAGGTAGTGAGGTGAGAATAATGATGGAAAGATGATCAAAGGAACTAAATTTCCCCAATTATATTTTCATGTTCCCAACTTGACACTTTTCCTCTTAGGAATTAGCTTGGTTCCACTTGGATTCCTCATAAGGTGATACGTTCCTCAACATGAGGACTTTGGATATATTTAAATATCCATACTTTATACTTTATACATTTTTGGGAATATTGATAAAATATTCCTTTGTGCTTAAGCCCCCTAGCTTACCCCTTTTCCCCAAACTCTAAGCCCCCCTTTCTCGTTCTAGTGGAGTTTATCCCCCACTACTCTTTTACATGGTTAGTCCGTAAGAGTGATGTGTTTTCATTAAAACTAAGTGTGATTGCATTTTACAAAAAATAGGCTCACTGGCCTTTCAACTTCAGACTCACCAACCTAATAACCATATAATCACTCTGGCCTCAAAATACATCCATACAAAGGCACTATGGCCCCAAAGTATCATGGCTCATCATCCTATATGTACAATTACATTTATATTTACAATGGGGTTCGGCCTAGGGTATTACACCAATCCTCCATGAAATAATCGTGATAATCCACAAAATACACTAAGGCCAACAATATATGTTGCATGCCTTCCACTTGACACTTGTCACCTCAAAAAGTAGTGTAAAGTCACTTGGTGACCCATTCCCAACCCCCGAGAAAATAGGATAAAATAATTATCTGACTTAAAACTTTTCCCATAAATAATATAAAATATTCCCCAAGACTTACAACTCACCCCCCTTTTTCCCTTTTTCCGGTGGAGTAGGCCCCCCATCTCTTTTCGTATGAGTCAGTTAGCGCACAACAATGTAATATTATATCAATATTCATGATTATATTTACATGGATAGGTGTGCTAGCCTATCTGAGTCGAGGCTCACCAGCATCATAATCACATAGGATCTCTAGCCTCAATATGTATCCAACCACATATATATATATATATATATATATATATATATATATATATATATATATAACTCAATACTATGCACTTCCAGGTCATTACGGAAGTGCACGCAACGCAGTGCAATGTGCACACTTACCCAGGTGTGTGCAACACATAAAATGTGCACACACTGTCTTTATAACAATTATTTGCGCACTTACTTTGATGCGCGTAGCATGAAAACCAGGTGTTCTTGGCTCACCAGCCTATATATACATTACAAAAACCATTAGTATCAATGGCTCACCAGCCTATATGTACAATTGCAAAGGGTTTCATATCAGGGACATTACACCTTTGGAGGTATAATAACACATAGGGTTATCAATGGCTTCATATTGGAGTTGTATTTAGCTCCAAAATGCAGGGTTTCTTTTTGTCTATGCTTAATGGAAATATTCAAGCCCTCAATCTGATTACAGGGAAATGCTCCCACCTTTTGAAACTGGGACTTTGGAGCACAATTACGACTCAAAAATTGTAGTGTGGAAGTGGGACTGCAAGCAACATGGAGTATTTAGTATTAGCAGTAGAAATCAGTCAGAGCTAGAGCTTGATGGACTATAGAAAACTACATGAAATTCACAGAGTCCTAAAAATTCATGAGGAACATATCCACTGCAACAAAACATCAATTTTCAACGACACATAAAAAATATATGAGATAGAACGTTAGATTAGGACCCAAATAACAAAAATCATGCGGTCTCTTGAGGAATTGAATCAACAATTGGTAGTCTTAGAAGCATAATGCAATCTCCTATGAAATCTGGCACTCAAATTGAGAAAGGGTGATTAGTCCATGGCCTCAAACCAAAGACTCTCGGTCAACTCATCTAGGGGGGAGCCAAAGGAGGAAGAAACAATGCACCAACTCAAGGAGGAAATGGAAGTTGAGAATCAAGACCCTAAGCCTATTAGTAGAGGTTTGGAAGAAGCAACTAGTCACTATGCTTATAGTTAGTTTCTATGTTTTTCAAGGCTATAAGAATCTTTAACATATATTATAGATTATATAGTGTTAAGGAGTACTTGGTAACTTTATACAAGGACAAAGCCAAACTTTGTTTCGATCTTGCCATAGGACTTTTTTTGGATTATTTAATGGCCATATTAAATCTATGGAACTTTATTGTGATGTAATCTATGTTGCATCATTTGTTGTAGTTTTATACTAATATAATTTCCCCCCATTATTGTAAAATAATAATAATAACAATAACAATAATTCTTCCAAATTAAGAACCCCCTTAACCTTACGAAACCAAAGTCAAAAGACCCAAATGGAATGCTAGAAAATAAATGACCTTGGACTTACGCAAGGGATTTAAAGCTGCCAAACTTTTGAAATACCATAACTCCCTCATACAAAATTTGATCAAAGAACCTTTTTTATGAGGAGTAACAAACAAATAGGTCTTTTAAATGAGTGGTTGTATGTCCAATTTAACTGTAAATTCAACAATGTCCATTATCCACGAAACACAATCTTGCTCAAAGGCGAGAGAGTCTAACTAGGCATTTTTATATTGTAGATCTTGGAATTAGATTATGGTAATTGTGTTGAGTCTGCAATCCTTGAAAACCTACAAGTAGCCTATTCTAGAGGTCAAAGTATCATCTTTGTTTGAGACCAAGATTTGCATAAAAACATTTTTAACGAAAATTTGAGTCCCATTTAAAATGATGCTTTACCCAAATTGAATCTTATCAGCTCATCTTACATCTCAGTAATATAGGCTTACAGGGTGCTAATGGATGTCAACATGTTTCATTAGCCTTCAAAAGATTTTAATTTGTGAAAATAATCAATTTCCATCTAGACCACTCGATACCAAACACTTGGTGAAATAGTTGATTCTTCTTGAAACACAATTATGAGTCAACCAAGGATGCAAAACAACTTCAGTGAGCCCAAATAAAGCCGCATATACTTCCACATGGTTCAGAGCCAATTAAATCCAAGAGGTGAAACATTAAAAACCATGATACATGTAATATGACGAAAGTGGAAAAGCGAACTTGCAAGGTAGACCAAATTATAAAAATGCAACTGAAGCAAACTTTTATGATTGCATATAAAAGAAAAATGAACATGCATCTAGTGAGAGCTAATCCTAGTTAATAACATTCAATTGTCCAGTATACTTTAAAAAAATAAAGTGCAAGGAAGCAATGCCTAGATCAAGAGGCTTGATTTAGAATTAAAAAGAGAGATCCCCAAGTTAGTTGACTCGGGGGTTGTTGAGGTCTCAACATGACTGCTATGAGGGAAAATTATTATAGTTTTTTACGTCTTTTAGGCTTGACATATAGTAGAGTGCTATGACTTTGAATGCATTGATCATACACAATGATGTATATTTTGATTCCATCTTTGAAATATCAAATATAATGATTTTTCCATGGAAAAACAATTAACCAATGCCTTATGGAGACAAATTTAGAAACCTTGGTTTACCCTCCATAACTCGTTGTTGTCATGTATAAAATTTCCCTAATCACGCTCCTTCCAAAACTTTATAAAAATGGGTTTTGTTCCAAACCCTCCACTTAATGCATTTAATTATGAATTTTTTCCTTTCTCTCCACCTTATGCTGTCGAGTGCCCTTTTGTTAACCCTCCATTTATTTCCCATGCGCCCAAGCTCCCTTTAGTCCAATCTTCTGCCTCCCTCCTAATTTTATCTCCCCTTTCTTGCCATCATTGTTAGATGTGGGATTCTCCACCCTCGTGTGGAGATGTGGCCTTATTGCTGGTTATATTGGATGGCTCTAGATCTAGGTTTTTCCCTGGACTCTCATTCATGTAGTCTAGTGTGTTGGATTGGGGAGTATCATTGTGGTGGTAGGTGTCGAGTTCTTGTTTTCTTCCTAGCAGGCTCCAGGCTCTCTCGTCCTCAACTATTTATTTCCTCTTCGGGTGGCGACTACTCTTTTTGGTGCCTTCTCCACAGATCCCTCCCCTCAAAGCTTTTCAGATTCATTATGGAACACTCTACCTCTCGGTCTACATGTTGTTGTTGTTTATACAATGTCTTCCCCATGCCGCATTTGTAGTGTCCACAAGGCCGAGCCCCGTTGTAAACCAAGTTCTGAAAGGAATTGTGATTATGTTTTATAGGCTGGTGAGCCAAGTTCTTATAAGCTGGAGACTTATGTGTTTGTTAGGCCAGGGAGCCTAAGTGTTGAAGGCTAGGACCCTGTTGTTGTACTATGTATGCATAACATTTAATAAAATATAAACACCGCCAGGTGCAGACCGACCACGATGAATGAGTGAAGGGGGACTGAGCATCCATAGAGTGGGCAAGGAATTAGGGGCTGGAAGGTGGGAAATGGGCTAAGTGTTGAGCCTGGGGGCTAAGCCTAGGGGGCTTAAGCCTGGGAATAATATTTTAATATTATTCCAAAAAGACATGTGCATTTTGTGTTTTATCCTAAGTTTTGGCAAGGGAGGACGTACAAGGGTGATGTGTGCTGGTGTAATGCATGCAGTTCCATGGGTGACAAGTGTCAACCCTGACACATGCGAATAAACGGCCAGGGTGAGCCGTGAGAAAGGTTCCTCCTCCTCCATTCGACCCTCGGACTGCCAGAAGGTGAACTGGTCTGACTTCTGCAGAGAAACCCTCGTGCATCCTCTAAACCGAAAAGGCATGTATCTGTGTTTGTTCCGGGATAGCCGGTACATCCCCTGTCTGAACAGTTCGAACCTGCGTTGACCCCTGTGTGGATTGTTTGTCACGCATCCCCGACAACCAAAGCGTGAGTCTATCCTGTGTTGGCGGATTGGGAAATAAGAAATGACCTGCCATTGTTGAACCTGTTGGAAAGCTCGTGTCTTTTTTCCCCGTGGGTTGTTGTGACCACGCAGTGCTAGACTGCGTGGGGTCTTGTTGGCCAGTGGTACAACGCTCTCTCTAGGTGAGAGAGGTGATTGAGGTTGGTAGAACAGGTTGTTGGCCTTTGAGCAATTCTCTCCAGGTGAGAGAGTGCGCGGAGGAAGGAGAGGACTCCTGGAAGGAACCCTGTAGCTGCCACAGAGCCCAGAGACTTCTGGTCCGGTCTGTTCTTGTAACCCAAGGCAAGGGAGATTAGCAGTCGAAGGACTGTCTAGGTGACAGAGAAGGTGTATTCTTCTGGGGTGGAACAGGCATGTGGGGAATGAGGGACTGTAGGCAGTGAGCGTGGGAGGTTCCTGGGAGAGAATTCCTTCCTTGTGGTTGTGTGTTGTTTTCCCTGTAACCTCAGCTAGCCTAGTATTCCTTGTCTTGGGGTGGAGCTTAGTCCCAGCTCAGGGGTGACCCACTGTTGAGCTGATGAGCAGTGTGGTCTAAGGCTGGGAGGTTCGTGGAAGGCCTGCACTTGGTTGGTGGAATCTACCATTGATAAAGATAAGTATCTAATTATGCTTTAATCATGTTTTACATGACTATGTTGCTTATGTATCATGCTTTCCGCTGTGTATATGAATTAATATGAAAAGTTAATTGCTTGTTGATTATGGCAGTAATTCATATGAATACTCTGTGTTAAATGTGTTTATTGTTTAAATGCATGTGGGTTAAATAACATCTGTATGAGTTATGTACAAAGTGGTGTTATAGTCTTCTTTTAAGAGCGATTAAACCTTAGTAGCAGAAAAGGTACGCTACAGTTTGGTATCAGAGAGAAGGTTTCGACACTGAGCCTAGATGGGCCAGTGGAGCAGTCTTTAGACCGAGAATGCGAAGGGAAATTGGGTATGGAAGGCCAATTTCATACCCTGGTTTGCTCCAAAATGTCAAGGAGTTACTTGACGAGTTTTAAAGCTCAGGAGGTATAGCGGCGTTATGAAACTATAGCCAGTGTGGTATGAGTCCACAGGGAGAGAGGACTCCACACCGATGGTGTAGGAGCTCTAGGATTTGTTCGGGAGGGAAGGCGAACCCTTGTGACCGTCAGATCTGAAAAGTGTGCACGGGGTTTAAAGCCCTTTGGATATTGCACAGGAGTGTGGAAATCGCAATACGCTAAATCCCGAATTAGTCAGGACCGTCCATCTCGAAGGGACATGTGGCAATAATAAAGAGACCGTCGGCATTTCGCATGTCAAAATATCGGGATATCGTCATTCGTGAAATCGGGAGTCACGATGACAGGAGGTCGGGAATTTTCATGGTAAAAGCCCCGGGAACGATCTGAGTCGTCCGTTTGTGGGGACACGTGGCGGAAATCGAGCGACCCATCGATATATCGACTACCGGGGTTTTGAGTCGACATAGAACTTTGTCATCGGGGAATCGCAAGTTGCGAAATCCCAAGATTGGATCCAAGTCGTCCGTCAGTTGGGACACGTGGGCGAGATTGGGAGCCCATCGGCATATCGGGGTTCGGCATTTCGTGAATCCTGAAGACAAGGCACCCGGAGCATTTGAAATCGCGAAATAACGAGAAGCGGCGAGGACCGTCCATTCTTGGGGACGCGTGGCCAAGATCAAGGCATTTGATAAAGTTCCGTAAGGAGAGTCATCCATCGGGAAATCGGGGTTCGGGGAATCGTGAATCCTGAGGACATATGTGTTTCGGCATTGGAAAGTCCGAAACCCCGATAGGAGGTATGACTGTGGTCATATAAGGGGAGGTTGTGTGAACCACGAGTCTAGCCTGGAGGGCTAACGGGAGTTAGAGCGCATCGGCGTTTGGAAGCCCAAAACCCCGAAAGGATCTGGACCATTAGATCTAGCTCGTCGAGGATCGTTGGATCACGTATAAGAAACCGTGTATCGGATTTCGGGGATAGGAGTGACAAGAGGTTGGGAGTCACTGCGTAATGAATTCTCAGGTACTGAAAACCCGAAAGTCCCAAAAGTCCCAAAAACTGAAGTTTCAAAAAAAAAAACCCAAAAGTGCAGAGGCGAACGAGAGCTCGGAAAACCCATTGGAATCGAAATGTCTTTTGTTCTTGTTCGTATTAGTTATAAATGTTGTGGATTGTTCCTGAAGGTTTAATAGCCTGACAAACTTCGGATTTAATTGCACAGTGCATGTGCAAAGTTCAATGGAGGTCGGGACTGCAGTTAACCAACGCCGAGTATGGAGTGGGGAAAGGTGCAGATTACCCCTGAAATAGAAGACGAACAGGAAGGAAAGGATGTTAACCTGGGAGTCGAAGGATCGAACTCCAATGGGCATGGAAAAGAGAAGAATAAGGAAGGACACATAATGAAAATCATTGAAGGATTGCAAAGAGAGGCCAAGGCTCGCCGAGCTGATAGCCGAAAGCTCATGAAAGTCAGGGATCGACAGGGTGAATTAAACTTAAAATTTTTGAAGAGCTTGGAAAGAATAGAGAGGAAACTCGAGAAGGGAAGAGACTCAAGTAAGACGGAGAGTCGCAGAACCCATGGGATAAGAAGTAGGTCGAGGAGTGGTAGCCGACATCTTAGTCACTCCCAAAGACATTCTGACAGGGAGACACACAGTAGTTCAAGCCCATCCCCTACCAGAAAACATCAAAAATCTGGAAAGGAGGAATTGAAAGGGGAGATGAACAAAATTAAGCCTCCAACATTCGATGGAGAACATAAGAAGG
>ML777574.1:317787-343652 GCA_009831015.1 Picea engelmannii
CAATGCATAGGCATAGGTGAAAAAGTTTTTTCATTTTCAAATTAGATTTTGGTGTTTACCTCAGGTTGGGGATGTTCTATATATATCCATCATAGAAAATGAAATCTTAGAACTTTTTCTCTAACCAATGCTTGTTGACATAGTTGTTGCAGCTTGGCTTTCTTCCTCACCCCTGTATCAATAATCCACATTATTGTTTTGTTGTGAAATAAGCAGTCTCATGATGAGGCATTAACATTCCTGGGGGTTTTTTCTAGAAATTTTCTTGCAAGATCTAATTTCAAGCTCTTGATTATATGCAAATGGGCTCTAACTCCTGAATAACTTTGCCTTAACTTTCTCTGTCAAAATTACACCTAGAAAAGTGGCCACCACCTGTATTCTTTTCAGTTTTGGCGACCATGGTTACATGTTTCATCAGTGGTGGGCTTGGGTAATATTTCTGCCTTTTGAAGTTAGATTTGACGCTGATGCATTGGTTCCTCCAAGAATTTGAGAGGATCGTGCCAGAAGTCCTCCCAAGATTAACTGCTGTGCATTTTGTAAATGATACATTAAAAGATGGTGTTTTAAGAAATTGCCACCTACATGTCAAAAATCAGTAATCACTTCTTTGCTGTGAAAAATGTGCCCTCTTTGCTCTGAGCTGAGTACTCTTTTCACTGTTGAATTGTGGGACTACTATGAAATCTGTGTTTGTTTTGTTTGAGTTTTTCATACTCTAGAAAAGCTTGTAAATTGGTAGTCACTTATTTGCTGTGAAAAATGTGACTGCTCTTAGAAAATTCTGCTGAGTGCCCTTTCCACTGTTGAAATCTGTTTTTGTTTTACTTTGAGTTTGTGATGCACTAGAAAATCCAGTGAGTGTTGGTGGGGTCATCCGGAGATTGCAGTTTTAAAAAAAAATTAAAAGATGGAAAAAGCAAAAATATGTAAAGCAATGCGCAAACTTTTGCTGCTTTTGCAAAATGCTGAGAAGCACAACCTCAGTGATTTATGGAAATGTCTGAAAACTGTGAGACAGCCTCTTAGGTACCTACCCCAGGTAGAGAGTTCCCTTCATGTGAGGGGTGCTCTAAATTTTCCTTTTGTGCCAAGTCAAGCAAATGTCTTAGGTCTATATTCCAGAAGCTTGCAAATATTGCAAGTCAGGTCTGTCTTATGCTTTTAGGATTATTGCTTGCTTTTAGCAAGCTTGTTTTAATTGTAAAATTAGTGATATTGTTCTTAGAAAAAAGCTATTTTACAATTGTACCATCTATCTTCAGTAGACTGCCATAGAAATATTTTATGATTTTCTGTTATATTCCTCTTGACAGCCTATCAAATGAAAATCTTTAATTTGCAGAGTCCATTCATTAGATAGTCTGATTATTTAATAACCTTCTATGTGTTATATCTCTTAACAGCTTATCATATGAATTTATCTTCACAATCCCCTGAATGTATTAATTTGATTATATAATTTTGTGTATCTACTATCGACTTTAACAGCTAGGAAACAGGACATGCCCCCAATGCTTGTGTGTTTGTATCCTGCATGTTGGATATTTGACACGTATCCTAAAACAGGACACATGTCAAATGTGTGCCCTAGAAGTTTCCTGATGTGTCGGACACCAATGCATGGGGCACATATGGAATTTGCACACTTTGAAGAATAGCATGTAGAAATTTCGTAAAATTGCAAATTCAGAAGTTTCACCTCTTTTCTAGAGGTTTCCTGGATCTAGTCCCTGTAAATTATCAGCCTTAGGGCTGATCTGAAATATAATTTACAGCAGCAAGCAGTGGACAATATTTCACTCATTTTGAACCCCCATCAACAAGGAAATCCAAGAGAAAAGATACCAAATGCATGCTGACAAATTTCAGCCCTCTAGGCCAATCTTATCAAGCATAAACCAGATTTGAAATGTACTTAATGACAGCAGTAATTACAGCAGTATATCTGTCCTACTTCAAGATCGATGTTAAAACCCTAAACAATTTCAGGCTTAACTTATGTGAAATCAGCAAGACATACAAGTGCTGGAAATTAATCAAGAAGACAAATAGCTGAAAATCAAATTTGCAGTAAGACAATTTTGAACAGCTGAAAACTTCATATATATATATATATATATATATTTAAAAGATGAAGTACATACTCTTAGCTTATTACACGTTGGGACAACCCTCCAAGCTTTTCAAAACCCTAGCTAAGGAAAACCAAGAAAAAACCCTAGCTCCACCAATGATTCTCCACAAGCTAGCATCAACACTAGCAAGCCTCCTTGCCAAGCTAGCATTAACACTAGCAAGCCTCCTTTCCAAGCTAGCATCAACACTAGCAAGCCTCCTTGCCAAGACATCTTTTCTTCAAGAAGTACAACCGTAGGGTTTATCACCAAACCCTAACTCTTTGCCTCCTTAGGGTAGAAACCCCAACCCTAGATATCTCCAAGAATCCTCCAAGAAGCCCTAGTGTTCAAAGACGAGAGATGATGCAATGAAAAACACTCGAGAGAGAGGGAGACTAGTGTGCTACTCTCCTCACATCTCTATCAAAAGATGATGATTAATAGAATGAGTGAAAGGACTCGCTCATTCCTTTATTTATACGAGGCAAGGGAGGTCATTAATATAAAGTGGGATTAAACCTCTACAAGCAACCTAAAAAACAGAAGTAGGCCCGCACATGTGAAGCACTACACTCCAAGGGTAGGCATGTCAAGCTTTGAGGTGATGTTGTACACAAGCAAGGCTCTGATGCACAAAGACATGTCAAGCTTTGAGGTGATGTTGTACACAAGCAGGGCTCTGATGCGCAAGGTTTCTCCATGAGATATGTCCAACGCTCCTACAAGCTTCATGGACTCCAACAGTTCTCCTAAGCCACATGTGCTCCATTGGGTCCACTCCACTTGCATGGATACTCTCGCAACCTAGGTATCCCCAAGTCAACTCCATGCCTCCATCCAAGTGTCCAAGCTATCTCATGTTGTATAAGTCTCAACGCTCTCCTTCAGAATGGCATACCCTTTTCTAATGCAGGGCATCCTTTCAAGTTATGAACCAATCTACATGTGGCCATCATGAAGAATGTTCCAAGCTATCTAAAGATCTCCAATGCATCCAAGGAAGGATGCCATGCAAGTATCCAAGAGAGGTCAAGCAACCAATGAGTAGGCCACCTTCAATGTGCAAGTCTGTCATGGACCATCTGAGGAATAATCATACACCATGTACCCCAAAGCTCATGAAACACCCCCAAACATGGTATAAACATTTTCAGAGTAACCCTGAAAACTAATAGAGCAGGCTTGAGTAGTCCAGAGCAGAGACAATGGTGTATGTACATTCCAACATTTATCTTATTTACAGGATGAAGGATGAGTGGTTGAAGGGAAAGACAAAGATGTGGGATGTATTTGCTGATGATATGGATTAGGATAACAACGTCGAGTTGGCATTAGCCAACTTGGATCTTAATGAACCAGTGCTAGAGCTGGTCACTTTTGATGGTGGTGATCCTCTTGAGAGGTCATCCTGCACACCAATAAATACAGATCTTGGATTGGATATAGAGGAGGATGGAGGAGAGAGGATTTTGACTTGGAGGAGGATGATTGAGCTATGAGATTCTTCCATCTATGGTTCTAGTATATACCTATAGTCTTGGTGATTCAATACTTCTAATACATTTTGATTTTGATGACATCAAGTGACTTAATGAGAAAACTGCAGTTTATGATTCTAACTTCTAAACTTCTACTTTGTGTAATGAAAATTCTAATTCGTTGTGTGTTTGATCATCATTTGACATTGACATTGATGCAGTAACTAGTTGTATCAATATTTTGTAAATGTTCTAATTTAAAAAAAATTGGATCTTTGTCTATATTTCATTTAATTTGTAATTTATTTTACTATATATATATATATATATATAATGTCTCCCCTGCGATCTGTTTCGGGGGTTGACATGTCCCACATCAGATACTTCTATCCATGTGTCCTCCATGTCGTGTGTTCCAGAGTCACGTGACTTAGCTTAACAGCTTATCAAAATAAATATTTTGCACTTCCCACTGGTTGTATAACTTGATAATTTAATTCCATATTATGAAAGTTTTCTCAGGCATGGTCTTATATATGCATGATGAAATCTGATCTGGTCTGATAAATGTAAGACTTTCATGTCAACAGATTTGAAAACTTACAAGTAGATAGAATTAGTTCTGAAGATGGAAGGATTTTTTTTAGTCTTCTGGGAAGATACTCACTGTAATGAGCAGAGGTAGCAGCATTCAAGTTTAATTTTTGAGTCAAAATTTCAAAATTGTTATTTCCAAAAGCAGTCTTCTGGAATCCTAATCTTTTTCTAGGTAGATATTAAGTGATAATTTTATTTATGTCCAATGAGTGACCACAAAATGTAGGCCAGTGGGACTAGAAGAGATTAAAGTGTCCTTGTGAGTGGACAAATTTTTGAAGCTGAAGACAATTTAATATCAACATTTTCAAAACTACTGCAAATAAGTAGTCTTTGAAATCTTTAGTGTAACATTGGATTTTTTTTTCACTATGATCAATAATGACCCTGTATTGGGAAACAGGCTGCAAACTGGAATGAGAGGAGCATTTGGAAAACCTCAGGGAACATGTGCACGTGTGGCCATAGGCCAAGTCCTCCTTTCAGTACGATGCAGGGACAATCACTCAAATCATGCCCAAGAAGCTCTGCGTCGTGCCAAGTTCAAGTTCCCTGGGAGACAGAAAATCATTGTCAGTAGAAAATGGTATTTTTCTTTAGTCCCACTCGTCACTTCTATATATTTTTATGCCTCGTTACTAGACAGGAATTAATTGATGGTTATATCCATCCCACTCGGTCACTTTTATATTTTTATGCCTAATTACTAAACAGGAATTAATTGATGGTTTTATCCGTCTTTTAGGGGTTTCACCAAGTTCACCAGAGCTGACTATTTGAAGTGGAAGTCAGAAAGCAGAATTGTTCCTGATGGTGTGAATGCCAAGGTGAATGGAAGTGAACAGATGCTACTTTTACACGTGTTTCTTTTGCTCTGTCTGTTTTTGACTTTTGGATATTTAAAAAGTTTATTTCATATTATTCTAATTATTACCCTATTTATTGCAGTTGCTTGGTTGCCGAGGTCCATTATCCAACCGAAAACCTGGGCAGGCATTCCTAAAGCCTGCTCTTGTGTCGTCATCTGATATAGTTGCTTAGATTAGTGCTTTATTATGGATGATAAGCGGAGAACCTAAAAAGCTTGGCCTTAATACATTAAGGTGTCCGTCAATCCACATTTTTTGGCTGACCGAGCTTATCTTTATTAAGATACTTGTGAAGGTGTTTATTATATTGTTCTTGATATTTTTATTCATGGATTCAATTTTGTTACTATATGAAAGTATTTATCACATTTTGCACTTAGTGAACTGGTGAATGGAAGCTAATTATGACAATAGGTGTTTCTTTTGTGAGTTCTATAATATCTGATTGCGACAATTATCCATCCATCTCTGTAAGATGATGGTCAGTTTGCTGCCTGGCCATCCATTTTGCTGCCTTTTACCTTATCTTCGTCATCCTTGGCTGGGCTCTTGTTGCCCATCCAGCCTTGGCCAGGCTTAGCCTTCATTATCGTGCCTGATAACCAGGAAACTTCATTAGTGGCCTTGTGATTGTGTCACTCTCCCAGGGATTGCATCATGGTTCTGGTTTGGATGATGTCGGAAACAGTTGCTGTCAAGCCCTATGAGTTTTCAGCCATACCACCTTCTATCTAATCTAACAGCTCTTCAATGCTGTCAAGCAGTTTAATTCTGGGCTCAGACACTCAAAGATTTGAGTAAAGATTGCCAACCAAACAATTATAGGTCACTTGCACCAACAGTTGGCCCCTATTGTTTCTTAGGACAGCAGCATACCATCCTTACATACTCTATTAGTCAGATGCGCATTCATATTTTGAAAATGCACCTCAAGGATTTAGTTTTTGAAGGAATATTGGCCAAATGGTGGGGTCTGGCCAGATCTATCAGCTTACAGGCTCTTCAACATAAACCCTAATTGGATGTGTAGAGAGACCTGACTTGTGCTGAACCCCCAGGATTTGGCCACAGCAAAACACGTTTCTCATCTCTTAGCGTCATTTGAAGTGTATATTCCACAACACAGTTTGCACAAGGATTTCACCATAGATCATATAATTATTTAGAGTCTGGTTGGCAAAAAGCAAACCACATTTATGATCTCGTACAGTTCTTTCAAGAGTATATTCCACAACAAAGTTTACACAAGAAGGGTTTCACCATAGATCGTATGAGAATTTGGAGCCTTCATTGAGCATAACAGCAGGTCTTATTGCCTGGACAGTTTTTCTAGTTATATATGCTGCTAATAGAAAATCCAATCTTACTGGAATGTTAGCTGTTTAGTGTGTCTGTATTGGAAGGATGGCTTTGAAAATATGAGAAGTATTGTCCAGGCTTGTGTCCATCTCCTTCATAAGATTGATATTTTTTGAGAATTGCCATTGAATGTTGGAACTGGCATTAACATACCAGGTTACATATTTTCATTGTAATATGATTTTTTTCCATCCAAATGTTCACAACGATTATTTTGAATTCATCCCAACAAGCAATTCTGCCAAGAGATGGTCTAAAGGAAATTCCTATTTTGGTGTAATTTTTTCTTTTCCAGATTTTTACTAATGTGTGTTGTGCCAACAGTAAATTGGTTTAACTTATGGCAGTACGAGGGCATTTGAAAACTTCTGTTTATTGAACGTTGTTATTAGGATCATACTTGAAATTTTTAAATTACTTGAAGACACTGACTAGTTTATTTACCCCTTGCATGGCATAGTGTTAGAAATGGTTGAAATGCTTCTCATATCGTTAACTTTTAAATGCCTTGAGATATTAGTTGCTACTGGTGGAAATTTTTCCAGATTTCCACAGAAACGGGTTTGTGCTTGATTAAATGCCCCATCCTCTAAAAGATTGATATATTCTGAGATTTGCTATTGAATGTGGGGAGTGGCAAAATATACAGGGTTATGTGCCTTGCTGGCACTCCGGATACAAAAATCTCTTATTCAGAGTCTACAAACAAAATCTATCAACAATGTACATGCTTCTAACATATAGTCTTCCAGATAGCACAACATCAGTTGCCTAAGCAAAAACAGCCGAAGGCTACATAAACCAACTTCAAATACCAGTAGGAACAAACAGGAACAACAAAAATCCTCCTTTCTCAGAATAAATTATAAACTTCTTCTGGAGATGTTCTCTCCTATTTCTGAAGTAACCAGCAGGCCTTCTGGAAGGGACACAGCTTCATTTGATAGCTTGTCTGCTTTCTCATTCAACTCGTTAGATCCTATTTCTGAAGTAACCAGCAGGCCTTCTGGAAGGGACAGAGCTTCATTTGATAGCTTGTCCGCTTTCTCATTCAACTCGTTAGATATTTTGAAATTCCCAAAATACTAGCAGTCTCTATCTGTAGTTTACCGTTGCATGACAGTGTTGGATATGTTTCTCGTTTTGTCAACTTTTAAATGACTTGAAGGTATTGGTTACTATTGTCGACTCGACTTTCCTCCCTAATTGGCACCATTAATTGCACCATTGATGTTATGTTACCATACTTATTGAATACAAGCTCTACATTTGAAATCTTTCATGTTATGGTTTGTGAAACCTCCTAGTAAGCAATTCATAATGTTGTTTGAGTTTTAACTACATATACAAGTTTGAAAGGTCCAATGCTTCGAGTGGATATTCCACTCATTATCACAAACAAATAAAGTTGAAATAATAATAGAAAAGAGCTTTTGAGTGCATATTTATAGGGTTAAAAATTATGGTTAACTCTTCTGGAAAAAGAAAAGCTTTACAACTATGAAAGATTAAAATAATAAAGTAGGTGGAAATTGTTAAAATTGAAATTTAAAGAACATTAAAAAAATAAAGTGCGATCATGTGCTTTCTAGTAGAATTTAGCCCTTAATAGGGTTAAAAATTATGGTTAAGTGCTTTCTAGTAGAATTTAGCCCTTAAGGGTTAAAAATTATGGTTAAGTGCTTTCTAGTAGAATTTAGCCCTTAATAGGGTTAAAAATTATGGTTAACTCTTCTGGAAAAAGAAGAGAGTTACAACTATGAAAGATTAAAATAATAGAATAGGTGGAAATTGTTAAAATTGAAATTTAAAGAAAAGATTAAAAAAATAAAGTGCGGTCATGTGCTTTCTAGTAGAATTTAGTCCTAATATCATACATGATATCAGATACTACCCTGGTGGTTGTGAAAGCCTATTAAATAAATTAATTGGGGAGTATTTTGTTCTTTTATTTCATGGAATAAAACAATCTTTTCTTTGTTCTCTTAATTGAAAATCAAACCCACCACCAAAAGCACTTAAAATATAAGTTGATATTGCCACCAATTCTATTAAAGTAATTAAACACCATTGCCTTGCAGATCATGTTATCCAATGCATAAATCGTTTACCCTTTTGATTCATGGCAACACTTGGATGATGAGATAGAAATGTCACCAATCAGAAAATTCAGCTTAACATATAAGTTGATATTGCCACCAATTCTATTAAAGTAATTAGCACCAATGTTATCAAATACATAAATCATTTACCCACACTTGGATGATGAGATTCAAATGCCCTTTAGAAAATCCAGCTTAAAATATAAGTTGATATTGCCACCAATTCTATTAAATTAATTATCACCATTGCATGGCAGATAATGTTATTCAATGCATAAATCATTTACCCACACTTTGATGATGAGATACAAATTCATTTACCCACACTTAGATGATGAAATACAAATGCCCTTTAAAAAAATCCAGCTTAAAAATAAGTTGATATTGTCACCAATTTTATTAAAGTATTAAAGTAGTTAGCACCATTGTCTTGCAGATCATGTTATCCAATGCATAAATCATTTACCCTTTTGATTCATGTTATCCAATGCATAAATCATTTACCCTTTTGATTCATGACAACACTTGCATAAATCATTTACCCTTTTGATTCATGACAACACTTGGATGATGACATACAAATGCCCTTTATAAAATACAATATTGTGTTACACATGATAATAGTATGATTTGAGAGAGATCTAGGTTTTCACATTATTATTTTATAAAATACAATATTGTGTTACACATGATAATAGTATGATGGTAGTATGATTTGAGAGAGATCTAGGTTGTCACATTATTATTTATTTTTACAAAAACTAGAAAACTTTGTATTAAAAAGGTATTGTTTTTTTTACAAGAACTAGAAAAATTTGTATTAAAAAGGTGTGCATAAATCCACTAGTGCCCACAGATTTAACTTTGACATTACTGTTGTATTTTGTGGTATACAACCTATAAAAAACTCTGTTTATGCATATTGTTAAACGAAACATAATTCTTAAGGATTGAAGTATCAGATACCCGGTTTTTTTTTGACCTCCAGATGATCGTGCTGCACCCAATTTGCATCCATTGTTAGCTCATTGAGGTTGGGTACTTGATTCACAGTGGCTGTTGAGAGATTTTTTGAAGCTCTTTGATTGTTGTCGGGGGTAGTGCACTCCCTAGTGTTGTTCTCTATCTGATCCAAATGTCCTTGCAGGTTCTCTGTTTGATTGCATTGGTCTTCAATTTGGCTGCTATAGGTGAACACTTCGTCCTACAATCTTTCAATGAGATGACGATGTTGTGAGCGAGTTTCCAGCTCAAAAGTCATCGTGGAGTTTATTGCTCCTAGATGAATTCTCATTCGTTGGCACCTAGAACATTCTTTCTCTAAATCTTGTTGTCCTTGTCTTGCAACATATTCCATAGAGTTCATGGCCCTTGGCACCTTGTGAAAATTCTGCATGTTATCCATGCTACGAACAGGGAGGTGACACTTGAGAAGAGTGTGGTGAGGGACGCACCAAACCCTGAGAATGAAAGGGGAATCAAAGAGCTCGGGAATGGAAAGGGTAGGAGTTTTGCCCTGGCAAAACCATGCTGGATAACGAGGAGAAATGAGGAGGCTCAGAGAGGACGATGGACGAAACCCGAGAGAAAGATCCCCAAAGAAAGATCAAGGAAGGAACAGAGGAACCAAACCAGATAAATCCCACGGAGAGCTCGAGAAGACAACAATACTTGGGAGTTAGGTCAATAACCCTGATTTATAACCCCCAAAATCACAAACATTGGCAAATCCATAACAAACTCAAACAGACGGAAATTCACAGGATGATGAGAAGACCTGGGAAGTACTTGACTTGCATGGATCATTGTACTTTGATCATTTGAAAACCCAAACAAAGGTTTGAAGTTGTCGTCAGCGAAACGTCTCCACACTGTGTTGTGCCTTCTACATGCTTGAGCCATTTGATTTAGAACTTTCTTTTGCTTCTTACCCACGAGTTCATCTATGCATCGAAATTACCACCCCTCGCCATGATGGAGTGGGCGTACCATCTCTCGTCAACTTGATTTATCACCTGTCGAGCCTCAACTCTTGCCAACAACCTTCTCCATGTGGTGGATCACATGCAAGTTCTATGCTTGCCACCTGAAAGCCCCAACGCGAGGTGGGCCCTGGTCGTAATGGATGCGACGAACATTCAGGGGGGGGTATACACTCCTTGTCATCCACTCCTAGAGTCCCAGGGGGCTTTCCTATGGCCAAGTTGGCCATTTTATTAGTCTTATTACCTCTAAGGACATGATTTTTTTTTACCTTCAAGGTCCTTGAGAAGAGGCGGACTCTTTCTATGACGCTTTTTAGACTTAGATTTTTTGGATTAGAACCCAGGATCCTCATTCTTATGATAGTCTTCAAATCTCCTACTGCATTCAGAGTTTGAGCTGCTTTGTCAATTGAATACCTTTTAGAAGGGCATAAGCTTCAACTTTATTGTTGGTTTCCTTCCCTAGATTCCAGTAGAATTTTGAGATTCTTTTTCCTCCGAGTTCAAAAAGAACCCCCTGAGATTCTTTTTCCTTCGAGTTCAAAGAGAACCCCCTGCACCTACCTCCCCTTAGGTTGTCACATTGTTCACATGATGTCATATTTACATTATATTTTTCATATTTTATATTTTATTTTTTATATTTGCTCTTGTAATTTGTATTTTCCTTGTAGTTTGATGGGCTAGTTCAAGTAGTTAAATGCTTTGAGATTTATGTCATAGGTCTCAGGGTTGATCCCTCTAGGTAATATTTAAGAATTAAGAAATGTGAGCAAGTGTCTAAAAATTCTCTCACAAGGTTTCCCTTAAAAAAACTTACACTTTTATTTTCACAACTCTTATATTTATTGTGATTCAGTAACTTATATTTTATTATAAACTAATTAATCATTGGTTTTATTTTCCTTTGTAATTAAGAAACTAATAATAATGCCGTAGGCTAAACGTTCTACGAAATGATGATTTTTTCTGGGGATATTTGCCTGAAAATCTGGTGAGAAATTGTTGGATTTGTAGATTTAAGTGATTATTTCTGTATAATCCGAGTGCTCGGTTTTTTCAGCATGTTGAATCCATTTTTGCATTCAAAAATGTAATTTGAACAACAATAAATAGTGATTCGTGTAAATTTATATCGTCGGATTCCGGTGAAAAAAAACATTTCGTAAAACAGCTAGCCAACGCCAATAATAATTATCAAGATACACAACCTTGGTAATTTATCAACAATAATTTATAAAATAATTAATATTTTACCACATGCCATAATAGTTAATAATAGTTAATGATGCATGCTTATAAATGTCATTTTGGCATGCTCCATTACCCTAAATAATAACTTAACTTGTAAAGGAGAGGATTTCTATTCACTTTGAAATTTGCATTGCCATTTTAGAAGAATGTAATTTTCTATTTCTTAACTTTGTTGTTGTTTTTTTTTTTTTTTTTTGTTAAAAAGAATGTTGTTTTTTCTTTGGTAAAAAATGGTAATTTTATTTAGTATAGAAAAATTACATTTTCATATACACTCAAGCATTTCACTCAAATAAGAGAATCAAGTCAAAAAATATCTTCTTTGTATGTCACCCAACAATGCATAATTCTCAATTTTTTTTTATATAACTTACATCATTGAGCTTCCTATGGGAAGCATATAAAGCCTACAAAAACCTCTACATGGTATGTAATATTAGCGTATTTGGCAAAAATGTATCAATCAATAGAGCTGAAAGTTCCCAAATATCACATAGGTATATACAAATACCAATGGATGCCATAAACTAATAAACTAGAGAAAAACAGATATAGAAAAAATATTGAAAAATTCATAGCATTGTTCACCCTTGAACTCACCCACATGCCATTGACTTGTATCCATATGAATTTCGGCCTTTGAAAGGACATAAGCTTCTCCATTTCGTTCCCTGTAAATGTGTTGAAAAAAGATTGAGTTGAAATTCGATCTTAGGGCTTTAATATAATCAAATATGGGCTTCAATAATGAATCTTCTAGATCACTAATGCTTCACATCTAGTGCATCACTAACATAACATCGCCTTTTTTATAATATGTAGAGATCCCATTTTCAGTGGAGATAATGATAAGTACTTTTGGTGCCATTAGTGCAACATAATTATTCGTACCTCTACCTAAACTTGCCTTGAATTTTAAGATATGAGTATCACTCATATGAATGACTCCTCTACCGAGTTCTGCCATAATTTGCCTTGATGGCTTCTTTTTGGGTTTGTTTAACACTGTTAAAGATGGATTTGCTCCAAACAATATTTCATTAAATAAACTAGCTTTTTGAGCTAGTTGTACAACTTAAGCAACAATAACTAGCAAAGCTTCTATAGATTTTAAAGTAGAGTTTGTCCACCAAGATTTTAAATTGTCCTCAATAGAGTCACCCACCCAAACATTTGTGAAACCTATGCACTTTCCCAAATCCATCCAAACCTACAAACTATAGGGACAATGTATCAAAAGATGGATTATAGCTGCTCATGCTCCTTACAAAGGGGACATTTGTTGGGTTTGCACTTGTTTCTCTTTTCTAGAACCTCCCAAGTGAGGACTTTGTTCCTAATTGCAAGCTACATAAAGATTCAAGATTTCAAAAGGGCATTTATATTCCATACATCTTTCCACCACTATTGGATCTCAAACATCCTATTCACTTCACAAAGAGCCATATATCTTGCCTTCATAGCATATATTCCTCTAGCAAGTTTTTTGGATTGTATCAATTCATTCTTGGCTTCCTTTATACTCACATGACTTCTTTTATGTTTTGAAATATGAGATTCCCACTCCAGTTCTTTGTCCCTAGGTCCAAGGAAAGTAGTAGACTTCCATTCCTGTCTCCAAACAATGGATAGATCAAGTGAGGTAGCTTGACTTATGAAAAAAATGCCTTTTTCATGAAGGGAGGTAACCAAACCATTGAATAGTTTGAAATCTTCCCCACGTCCTACCCATGGATCTATATCAATATGCATTCTCCCCCCATATCCAATTTTCCAAACAACCCAATTCTCAACAAGAGGGAAAGAAAGAATGGTAGCCTTCCATATGATTGAAACATTGTGATGATTGTTTGTAGGGCTTCTTAACCAATCTTCTATAGAGGTTGGATCAATATACTTAAGAGAAACAACCTGACACAAAAGGCCATCATCGACTGTGAACCTCCAAACACTTTTGCCAGTTAGAGCTTTTACAAAATAGAAAAATATTTTTAAGGCCTCATCCCCTTTGCTCTTTGGGATTTGTAACAGTTTGCCATTTAATGAAGGAAACCACTACTTCTTAACCACAAGAATTTGAAACCACTACTTGACCACAAGAATTTGAAACCACTACTTCCTAACCTCTCAAGCACTACCTTTGGAATAAACACTAAAAGCATCTCAGACATCCAACTCCAACCATTCATTCCATAATCATTTCGCTTTAGATTAAAGTCTACATACTTTAGTCCATCGTTGATCTCTATTTGTTAGAAGGGAAACAACTATGTAAGAAATTGGGAGTATCCTCATTAACATCAAAGAAATAAATAAATGTAGGAGTTGATCATCATACTAGTGGCTATGCAATATAAATCTAAAACCTCTTTTAGCTTCTCTACATATCTTCTTGACCCATTTTAATTAAAGAACATCATCAATGAAATGCAAATGAGCCAAATATAAGGATTTGCATACCTTAACTCCTTTAA
Source organism: Picea engelmannii (assembly GCA_009831015.1). Taxonomy (NCBI): domain Eukaryota; kingdom Viridiplantae; phylum Streptophyta; class Pinopsida; order Pinales; family Pinaceae; genus Picea; species Picea engelmannii. The sequence continues at coordinate 332,029 of ML777574.1, forward strand.
GGAGCGTTGTGCTTTTAGGCTCTATCAATGCTTTACTTATGCCTTCCACTATAATTAGGAACAACAAAGGAGAGATGGGACAACCTTGACTAGGCCCCCTGCTTAGCTTGAAGAAGCTCGAAGTAGATCATTTATAAGAATAATGAAAGGGCATCGTAGATACAAAACTCATAACCCATACTACAAAGTGCAAACACAAACCTAAATGGGGCAACAACTCATAACCCATACTACAAAGTGCAAACAAAAACCTAAATGGGGCAACATTAATCTTAGATAGTGCATTGTTATATTATTGCATTAACCATTTAGTGAATTGAGTAAAAGTTGCCATCGTAGTGGCTTGGCACATGCCATGGATTAGTTTGGACCATCTTGTGTTAACACACTATAATGATATATCATTGTGAAAGCGATCTGTGATTGCTCAATGTTTGGCCAAGATTTCACTAGTGCGGGATGCTATTAACCTTTTTAAATGAGGAAATTAAATGTTCTACATCATGTTGCTTATTTAACCTTGATATGTCCTGTTTCTCACTGTGTATCTGTCTTATCATTGTGATGTTGCTATCTTTTGATTTTTACCATGCATCAAAACAAATAATTTAAAATAACAAATTTATGCAATCCCATGCAATAGAACTCTAGGATTTACTTGGAAACCCAACGCCAAAGAATCTCATGAAACATTGATTACAAATCAAGCTCAATTAGAGCTTTACAATTTCTATGCTAATGACTTGAGTTGAAAGGAAAGGGTGGTACCACCCTTAATTTACTCTTGATACACAACTAGGGAACCACTAGAGGATAATATAGATTCTTGTTTTCTTTAAATTATGACCAAGCAATTTCGACAATGGCTCTCTTATTTTGAAGAAAGACTAATCATCTAGATTGTAGGTGATCTCTTGTTGTAGACACACCAAGAAGTTTGCCATTTTGATATGGAATTTTGGCTCTCGCAAAGGCTACAAACATCAAGATGACTTCACTGTCTTTTGATACCTACAATGCAATTCAATAATTAATGAAGGTTAACAAACATTGTAAATCAATGCAAATGTCAAATGTAAAACTTGAATAAGACAAAATTGAGAGAAAGAAAGATAAAAAAGAAGAATTAAATGAAATAAAAAAATAAAAGTAGGAAAGAAGATTGAGGAATGGGAAATGAAGAGGAATAGTTGTTGGCCTTACCCCCACCTCTAGTTCATATTTCATTCTCATTGACCGAGCCGAAATGAAGAAACTGACCCCATTCGAAGCTGGTTTTCCCATTTGAGTTTCTAAAATAAATTTTTTGAATTCATGGTGATTGATGTTGCGTGTATTGTTGTGAAAATATTTGATGTGTTTTATATTTATTTGATTCTGTTTAAGCTGGTACATGGTTTTATTATGGGTTAATTATCTGTTTGAGTTGCTTAGCTCCATTTAAATTACATGTAATTTCACTAATGGTTTGAAGAGGATTGTTTTGAGTTTTCATTTAGAAAGCATGCTATTCATACATCCTCGATGAATCCAACAACTATGGAATGACAACTGTCCATTCCACTTCGGATTATGAGATCAATGTAGAAAGCATGCTATTCATACGTCAATGAATCCAACAACTATGGAATGACAACTGTCCATTCCACTTGGGATTATGAGATCAATGGTTGCCAGAATTTGATTGTTGCTAATAGTTTGGAAGTTGCTAAATTGTTTTGTATTTCTCTCACCTAGAGTAAAGTTGGTAAATTGTTTTGTATTCCTCTGAATGGATTCTTCAAAGCAGGTAGGCTCCTCTTCTAGAAGATCACACATCAAAGCCGTATAATTGGAGAATGGCTTTGGTCTTTTCACCTGTCTCGTAGTTCCCTGGGGAACACCGTACTTCTCTCCATCTTGAATAAGCTCTCTAGCCCAAGATGGCTTTCTTTTATGGAGGGTCGTCATCTGAGGAGGTTCTTGCACTTCTACTATATCATGGTCTTCTAGAAGTTCCTCATCAGGGGAAGTTACGACTTCCCTTACTGGTTCTGCAGCTTTGGGAACCTCCCTCATTTCAATACTGGGGATTACGGGTTCCTCTTCATATACTTCTTCAAGCTGACATCGTTTAGATTTCTTGAGCGCTGCATCTTCATCAAAGGTCACATCCCTGTTGATCTCAATGTGATGGTGACCTGGTATATATATTCTGAAGGCCTTGGAGACCTCATAGTATCCCACAAATATTCCCTTCTTTCCTGAAGCATCCAACTTGTTTCTCTTTTCTTTCGGTATATGAATAAACACTAGGCAACCAAATATTTTGAGATGGCTTACCTCTGGCTTCTTTCCGGTGAACATCTCTTTCAAAGTCTTGAGCCCAAGTGCACTATGGGATAATCGATTTTGCACATATACAACTTCCATTGCTGCTTCTACCCATAAGCACATAGGAAGATCTTGATCATGGATCATAGTTTTCACAACTTCCATTATTGTTCTGTTCTTTCATTCAGCTACACCGTTTTGTTGGGGATTATAGGGAGTAGTGAGTTCCCTCTTGATCCCAACATATTTGCAGAAGTTCACAAACTCTTTTGAGGTATATTCTCCTCCATTATCTGACCTGAGTATATTAATCTTTCTTTCAGAAAGATTCTCTATCAAGGCTTTGAATTCCTTGAATTTGCTGAACACTTCATCTTTAGATTTAAGAGATACAACCAGGTCTTACGAGAATAATCATCAATAAATGATACATAGTACACATACCCACTAATGGAGTACGATGGCATTGGGCCACACACATTTGAATGAATGAGTTCTAGGACTCTTTCTGCTTTGTTGTCTCTCTTTGGAAAATGGTTCTTGATGTTCTTCTCTTGTGCACATCCATTGCATATGCCTTCATGGTCAACCTTGAGTTCTGGTAAACCTGTGACCGCTTTGCATATGTATGGTGATGCCTTGTAGTTAATGTGAGCTAATCTTCTATGCCAAATTTCACATGAGTTTTCAATGACATGGGTCATGGCAGCCTCTGAGTGACCCTTTAGTTTATACAAGCCATTTTCTTCACTTCCAATGATGATTGCTTCATTTAAGGTTTCTCCTTTAGCACGTTGCCTTTTGCAACCTTCACTATTACTTCCTCGGGGTTATTACCTGTGACCTGGAACAAGATAAAAAAAACAACAAGCAAGAGTAATATCCTTTTGATAATATAAGGTAATAGCACGAACAATCATCACAATAGCTCATTTAGAGCTATTACTTGTAACTTGTCAACACTTCATCTTGGCTCTGATACCATGTTAATGTTTAAGCCATTATTATAGTTCTTTGCATTTCATTAGATAACAATAACATAATACAAGATCATTGAGAAATACACAATCACAAGAGACACAACATTTATCCTGGGAAACCCTCTAGGGGAACAAAACCCAGCAAAACTTCCTTATTATAGATAGTCAATACAATGCCAAGAGATCTCTTAAACTAATGCAAAAGATCCTCTCCCAGATATGCGCCACTCTCTCTCCTTCTTCTCTAATTGCAGATCCGAAACTTGTCTCACAAATGAGCAAGTGAGTTATGTGTCTAAGTGAGGCGCTAGCCTCCTTATTTATACAAGACTGGCACGTGTGAAGTGTCTCTTCACTGACAGGGCCGACTTCTCCAACTGGGTGGTTATAACCACCTTTATTATGTTTCGGGGCCTCTTTGATATATTCTGGGGCCAACTTCTTCTTTTTCCTTTTACAATTACAATATGACCAATCCACAAAAGGGGATTTGGTCCTTTTAAAGTAGCCGACATGATCAATCCACAATGGGGATTGATCCAATGAATAATATATCAAGTAATAATAAGAATACACTTTGTAGTTACATTATTTTAACAATTTGAAAGGTCTGGCTCTGGTATTTTGGGAAGCTTTCCATAGATTATATCTCTAAGGGAATGTATGCTAAGCTTCGATCAACTAGTTTGATAATGGAACGTCTAAATGAAAAGTGAAATGTTTGTGATTCTGAAGTAAGGTGGATTTGCAAGCAACACATCATCTATTATTCTTCATTTAAGGAATATGTACTGGGGTGGGTTGATTGTTTATAAGAAATCTTGTAGTCAAGGATAAAATGCATCACTCTGGTTTATTTGATGGATGTGTTCCTTGCCACAAACCTTAAATAGTTAACTATTTGCTATAACTATTCAATTGCATGACCATTTTGGGGTTTCTGCTAAATATCGTGTGCTATTTGTTTCCACCCGTCTTTGGAGTTCTAGCAGGATGACAACAACATGTGGGATTTTATCAAACGATTGGACTTATGGTCTTGTGGAGACACTATTGCTGTGCAACTTTTCTTGAGATGCCATCTTCGTTCACCTTGACAGAAGTTTCTACATTTTGATAAGATTTGACTCTCCACATTTTAACTAATATTGACAAGTTTAGGAAATATATAGATTCCCTTCTTCTTGGATCCCAAGTGACTCCATTGGCACTCCCAATAGTAGGTAAGACAGAGAAGACAAAGCACTTTGATTTTATTCCAGGCACAAGCCACAATAAATATGCATCTATAATAGATTTTCAACAAGCAAGCTTCATTTCTAGTCAATACCAGCGAAAAATAAGAATTCTCATTGATCATCTTTATAAACACTGTTTGATGTGTGAAGGTTGCACAAAGAACACATAGAACATGCCTCATGGCATTCATAAGACAAAGATCTTCATAAATACTGAGAACAAAGCTCAGAGTAAACTTTCTGCAAAGAATCAGTGTTGGTGAAGAGAGTGGGCTATAAGTCCCTCATTTATGGATCATCTTTGCACAAACTTTGGATATCCTTCATAGTGAATCAAAAGGTTTTTCATTCTTCATCATTATAGCATGGACAACATTCCAAAATGGCCTTCAGTCTCCCAATGAATCGATTCTATGTGATTCTAGAATGTCGAATCAACATAATTTGACTTAGCTCTTATGTTCATCTCCTTGAGATATTGAGCCCTTTCTCTATGAGTGGAGTTATTAGCTTCTCCTCTGCAAGTGGAATATTGAATCACTTTCTTCCCTTGTTGCAAGGTCCCTTTTGCATGAACTAGATTACTTTCCAAGTGGAACCCCTTCCTCTTTTGTCTCTTCAACTTGTATACTTTTCATGGTCAATTATAAGGTCAAAAACCACCAAAAACAATTATGAAAAATCAACTATCTGCACAACGAACTTGTCAGTAGTTCTTCCATCTTCCTTGAATAGCTACATGCTCGTTTAGAGAGAGTAGATATGTTTCATGATTCTATAGCATATTCCTTCACACTCCCACATTGTACCTTTTGATTGATGTACTCTTTTGGTGATTTGTTGGACAATAATATAAATCTTTTATCTAGAAGTTGTTGTTATCAAGAAACAACCTTTTGGGCCTTTTTCATTTTGCCACATATTGATCTCTAATTGGTCACCCTGCAAATGTTAACCCACATGGTCACATTCCTTGTCAATGAGGCATTGACCTTCTTTATCTTGTGCTCCTAAGCAAAGAGCAGAGAAGTTTCTTGCTACACATAAATTTCTTGTGCTTTGCTTTGCTTTGCATAACCCTGTCTTCATGAAATGCGAAATCTAGAGGTGTGCCCCCTTCGATTCCATTTTTTCCTCCATGTGCATAGGGCTCCATGGGTCTTAACATGTAGTCTCGTGCCTTGTTACTCATGCCTTGTTAACTTTTGTTTGCGCAGAGCATCAAGCTTCCTTCCTTTTGGTCTAAAGACTCTAAAACAACATAAGTGTCGCAGTGTTAGAAAAAATTATTTTGACATTTTGACAACAATAACGTTGGTCCAACATTGGAATATGTACTCGACTCTAGTAGTTCTTGTGCCACATAGTCCTTATTGTTCTGGAGTGTAGAGATAAAACTACACTTTGCACGACCAAATACCTCCATGCAAATCTTTTCCTTGGTTGTTTCTTTGAACCTCTCCCATGCTTTGTGTGGAGTGTGGGGCTTGGAGCAACAATCACCCTCCTTTGTTTACATCTGTGTTGAGGCCTTAACAATTCTCAAGTCGACCGACTTGGGGACCCATGTTTAAATTTTTATCGAGGCTCATTCAACGAGCTTTGTGTTCTCACTACCACATTTGGGGTCAAATTATGATGTAGAATCGATGTAAAAATGTTGATTAAACGTTGAATACGAATCTCTTTAGCATCACTTATACGTTGAGGTAGTCATGTTGGATATTCGACCTTTAAACGTCAGAAAACCCGCTATGATCACATTGACAAATTTTCATTATATACCCATTAAATGTTGGTTAACCAACATAAAATTGATACTAAATTGACGTTAAAAAAAAATAAAATTTAAATCCACATTTGTTTGATGTATAATTGATGTTTGTGTTGGACCTTCGACGAAAAACCAACATTTATAGTCATCGACCTAACATTGATTATTGGACCTGTTAGCACCAATTCTTGCAAGCTGGGTGTTTTTTACCAATTTTAGACCCTTGATGTAGAATGCGAAGAAATGGGGTGTGAAAACCCCTCAAATGCGTACTAGTCCAAGGCCGCAGCCTAAGCGCCGAGTGCAGCCCACAGGAGAAGTTCATTTCGGGTTTAAAATCAAGCGAGTGAGCACTCTGATTTCAACGACAAGGATCAATTAGCGAAGCTGATCGACGGTCGACGGGAAATCATAGTTAACAGAGTTGCGCCACGATTAGCGTGATGGAGAGCGCTTATATTACATTCATCAAATGATCATGACTGTCCATCCAGAGGGACACGTGGCGCGCGAATAGGCTATTTCGCCACTTCGCCCATCGTGACCTTGAAGCGCTTTTCTTTGCAATTGGGATCCCTGAGACGCGAAGTGCCGAAGGTGTCCCGGACCCGGGCCCACAGTATCACGGAGTAGTCTCAGCTGTCCATCCAAAAGGGACACGTGGTGCGCGATTAGGCTCCTCTCCTTTTCACCCATCGTGACTTTGAAGCACAAGGAGCAGCCTCTTCCTATCCGCGAGACGCGAAGTGCCGAAGACGTCCCGAACCCGGGCCCATAGTATTGTCGAGAAGATCGGGACCGATCATCAGAAGGACACGCGGCGCAAGATCTGAGCCACGGGTGGGGCCTTTTGGGATTTTCATAGTGAATCCGTCGACGTCATCTCAGCCCTTCGATTCAAAGGATGCGTGGCGCAAGATCTAGTCGCGTCGGCATTTCAACATTCAAGATTTCAAAGGGTAAGTGCTCCTCGTCATTTCACATCTCGAAACCCCAAACCCCGAAGAGCCGAAAGAGCCCAGAGTCGGGCCCACGGTTTTGGTGCTTGGTCACAAAGGGGCAACCCTGGAGAAGGGGTGCTAATGTTTATCATGTGGCAAGGCAGGTCTCGAAGCACCGAAAGCATCTCAGCCATCCATTCCACAGGGACACGTGGTGCGTGATTAGACTTTTGGCCTTTTCTCCCATCACAACTTTGAAGCACAAGAAGCAGCTCCTTCATAGCTACGAGATGCGAAGCGCCGAAAGCATTCAAGACTCAGGCCCACAGTATCGCCGAAAGATCTCAGCCGTCCATCCAGAGGGACACGTGGCGCGTGATTAGGCTATGTCGTCGTTTCACCTATCGTAGCTTTGAAGCATGAGGAACAACCTCCTCCCAGTCGCGAGACGTGAAGTGCCGAAAGCACGTTTGAAGATAGGCACAGGGTCATAGCCCATAGTCACTTGGGGGCGATAGAAAGAGTTGTACGAAGGGGGTCGAAGCATAAGGTTTAGCTGCAGAAGGAATCACCGTGTTCTCCAGGTGCCAGTTCAACTTGATCTCAATCCTGATGCCTGCTCGGAGTGAATGAAGAAGAGAGAGGGTGGTTGAAACCTCGCATCACTCATTAATTGCGAGGTATGGATGTCCCAGCAGGAAGTTTTCCCGAGATGGTCCTCTGTACTGGTTTTCCCACAGAAGCCATGCCGATGTCCTCGACTCACCAGGGAAGTCTGCGCACACTAATTCACCATTTAAGGGCTTAGCTACCCCTTAGCATGAGCCATGCAGAGTTAAGATGGCGTATGATAGAGGAGTGCAGGCCAGATTTGATTGAAGAGACGTCCCATCCTGAAAGTCTAGCACGCCTCTGTTATGCGATTTTTTTTGAGTATATGTACTCAGTTTTTGTATTTTGTTTAGTATCGATGGTTGAGCAAGGCTCCCGATTGTAAAAGCTTTAAGGAAGCACTGGTTATTCGGGTTATGCATTAACTCTTGAGACTTCTTGCCTTATGAATGTCAGTTTCTTTCATATCTTTGTTTGCACTATGTTAGAACAGCTCGGAATTGGAGGATCTAGTTGAGTTGTAGCTGTTATAGGATGATGTAGGTTGGATCACTGTAACAACTGCTTTGTCTCTAATCGGTCTTGTGATTTTCTCAACGCTGAATGACTTGGAATTGGAGGATCCAGTCAAGTCACCCCTTCAGTTCCCCGAAACTCTGAACCAAGAGGATCTTGCATTTAGAGTTTTTCTTCTGCAAACTGCTGAAAGGCTTGTTGCTCGAGGTAGTTTTGCTCACTCCTCTCACCAAGTCTTCCACCTACTAATTTTACAATCAACCCACTGACTGAAGTTAGATCAAGACCTCCTTTGTTCTTTACATACCAAACCTGGTCCTTTAGCTAGAGTGATTCCGTCCTGGGTCTCTAACCATTTGATCACCCATTAAAATTATCATGACATAAAACTAATGGGTGTTGGGCTTTGCTCCTGTTGCAATCCAGGAGTGACTTCTGACGCTAACATTTCTGGCGCCGTTGCCGGGGACGAAGTTGAAAATTTTCCCCGGGATTGAATGACATTGAGCCTCTGACTCTGAAGGTGCATCAGGCATCAGAGCCTTTGAAGATTGCTACTGTGCATATGGCGACTCCATTGTGACGACTCCACTGGAGAGAACCCGCTGTTTTAGTTGTGGCTTCCAGAGGCAAACATATGCGGTCTCATCCACAGCTGCATCTAGCTACACCTGTAGCTGATCCGGAGGTGGTTTTAAGAAAAGGAAAGGCCTCTGAAGGGGAAACTTCTACCGCCGAACCAGGTAATCTGCCATCTCTTTCTGTAGAAACTCCAGTTTCTTCTTCTCAGCTTCCTAGCAAGCCTGTTTCTGAGGTTTCCCGTTTTTTGAATTTTGGGAGTGTTCCTGTTGAGTTTTCTCCTCTTGGTCTAGCATTAGAAAGATAAATCCTTGTCACTCCCCTCTCCCCTGAAGCTCTACCTTGGCGTGAACCTAGGACCACAGAAGACTTCCCCACTCCTAGATTTACCACTCCTCCTCTTGTTACTATTGCCACTTCTGCACAGAGAGAAGCATCTGTGGACTCAAGCCCGTTAGCCTTCTCCCTAAATCCCCCGTTGTTTCCTGGAAGCTCCTTCCCAGTATCCCCTTTTCGAACCCCTTCTCCCCCGAGTTCCCCTCCACCTAATATTCCCATGACAGGAGTTAATCCCCCCATGACAAGAATGGAGGCCATTATAACTGCTAGGTATGCTCCCCTTGTGTTACCACAGCCTCTTAACGCCCTTCCAGCAGATGGATACCTTAAGCAACTACCCAAGTTCACAGGTGAAGGGGACATAGTTGCAGAAGAACACCTTGAAGCCTTTTACAGCTTCACAGATGATCACGTTATCATGCATGCAGATGTATGGATGAGAATTTTTGTCCACATCCTTGAAGGCGAAGCTAGGAAATGGTTTAGAGCCCTACCTTCTGGATCTATAGATGGGATTGAGGCTTTGGATAGTGCCTTTTTGAGAAAATGGGGAGACAAAAAATACTTCATGTATTACATGACAAAGTTCGGGTCCTTGAAGAGAAAAGAAGGAGAGTCTGTCTCTGAATTCTCTAAGAGATTCAATAAGATGTATCATAAAATCCCCATTGAGATTAAGCCCTCCGAAGCCTCTACGAAGATCACTTATGCTAGCGCTTTTGATCCTGATTTCTGCCTTCTGTTGAAGGAAAGGAGAGCAACCACTCTGGCGCACATACAGGACATGGCTGTAGAAGTAGAGTCTAATATAATGGCTATTGATCGGCTCAGGAGGTTGTACGGAGAGGCCCAACTAGCCTATATAATCAGTGATGAAGCCAATCCTACCAACCATCCTATCTTTTCCCTTGACACTGATTTAGGTTCCAGTCTACTACAACTCACTAATGCTCCCGAGCCTCTTCTAAAACTTAGAAAGCATCCCACCACCTCTCATGAATTTTCTTCCCCCATCACCTCCGTTTGGAAAATGTTTTTTGATGGAGCCTCTTCCAGGGAAGGCACTGGTGTTGGAATATTTTTTGTGTCACCTGCTCAGGAAACCATATCTCTGTCATACAAGCTAGAATTTGAAACAACCAACAATGTGGCAGAATATGAAGCTCTTATTCTAGGATTAAGAGCTGCAAAGGAAATGAGAATTCAGGAGGTAGCAGTGTTCGAAGATGCAGAATTGGTAATCCAGCAGATCAGAAACGCTTATCAGGCTAAGCATCCTCGACTCAGGAGTTACAAAAATGAGGTATGGGACCTAATCGACAGTTTCTTCTTAGCATTTAACATTTCTTTCGTATCAAGAGAGAAGAACACAATGGCAGATTCCTTGGCTACATCACCAAGCAATATCAAAGTGCCCTTGCCACCCAAATGCAGATATGATGTGGAAGTAAAATACAAGCCCTCTATACCTGACAATGTCAAACATTGGAAGGTGTTCGAGGATGATCTTGAGATCAAAAGATTCTTAGAGACTGTCGAAGAATTTTTAGAAATGCATATTGACCAAGACTCTGCCTCTGAAGAAAAGCTTGATGGGGGTAATTTTCTGAATAAGATTGCAGAGCGTAGCATTGTGTAGCTGCCCAACAATCATATTCCAAGGGGACTGGTTCCTTTGGAAAGGATTTTTGATAGAAATGATGTGGCATTAAAAGGGGAAATCTTAGAGGATGCCACTGATACAACTTAGTGCAACAATGGCACTGAGAATGAACCCAAGTTTGTCAAATTGTTCAGAAGTCTGGCAAAGGAGAAGAGGGCTGAATACGCTGAACTATTGAGGGAGTTTGCTGATGTCTTTGCCTGGACCTATGAAGATCTCAAAACATATGACACTTCTGTCATTGAGCATAAAATCCCGTTGAAAAAGGAGGTAAAGCCATTTAGGCAGAAGATAAGATAGATCAATCTTATGCTGCTGCCTATCATGGAGAGGGAAGTGAAGAAGCTGCTACAGGTCCAGATCATCGTGCCACTGAGATATTCAAAGTGGGTGGCCAACTTGGTCCCTGTAAGGAAGAAGAATGGAGAAATTAGACTATGTGTAGATTTTAGAAACCTGAACAGGAGCTCACGAAAGGAACATTACCCCTTACCAAAAATGGAACATATATTGCAGAGGGTAACAGGAGCATCTAGGATTTCCATGATCGACGAATTCTCTGGCTACAATCAAATTTTTGTTCTGCCCGATGACAGGGAAAAGACGACATTTACCACTCCATGGGGCACATTCATGTATGTTAAAATGCCTTTTGGATTGATGAATGCA
>ML777574.1:367657-385273 GCA_009831015.1 Picea engelmannii
AATAAAGCATAAACTGGTATCAATTCCATGTCTTCATACTGAAACTCTTGTGCTGAGCCTCAATGAAGAACTGCCTGAAAAACCGCCAATCTGGATGCTGAGCATGTTCATTTGAAATGAACTGGAAGAGAGCTGAGATATGGAAGTGAACAACTGCAATATCTGAACATTTCCTGATTGCTTGACAATTTTATCATTTTTCCAAGTATTTTATCTAGAAGAATCTAATGTCTTCTGCTAATTGGTGAACATGTAGTATCATCACTCTACTATCAGTGTATCACTGAAAGGGCTCTCTGAATCTGTGGTTTGGGATGACCACTAACCAATTGATACCATGTATCTTATGGTGTTTTTTTTTGGATAACCACTAACCAATCTTGACACTTTTAGGTGTCCAACAACATCCCAATGTATCATGTGTATGATTCAATTTCAAGTCATTGAACCATAATCTTTCCAAAATATGCCATCTCTGGAAAATCTCACAATGTGATCATGTGAGCCAGGATGCATGCAAACTGTTTACTTAATGTAAACTCCAATCTGATGAGAGCGAACCAAGAGAAGTGATTCAACTTCTAGTCTGACACATCCCTGAAAATGCCTGACAACTTAATCAAATGTCACACTGCAATGCAGAAGGATCCTCTTGTCCTCTGCTAGGTCGAATGACCATCTATGTGAACCAAATGTCCACATCATTTCTCTCAAAATCAAAATCAAACATCCCAATTATGTATGATTCAACTTAGACTTATTGAACCATAATTCTATCAAAGTCTGTCATCTATAGACCGCAGTTGCCCATTTGGAAAATTTCATGCCTATCTGACATACTTGATGTTTGTTGTTGTCGAAACTTTCTATCTGACAACCATCTTCAATTCCATAATCAATTCCCCCCTTTTTCAGCTGAAAGGAGAGACCACAAGTGGTTTCATGAACCATCTTCTCTGGAATTTTGAACTCCCCCCCTTAAGGTGCATGAGAGTTACATCTTTGTACTCCCCCCTTCTAGGCTCAAGAGAGCACCATACTTGTTCCATTTGAGTACAACACAAAGTGGGCATGCAGAAAAAAACCACATGTTATCTCATCCCGTGAGGTCCATGCTCGATAGCTACGCCATAAGGGGACCACTTATGTGAGGTAAAAAAATGTTATGTGCTACAATATTGGTATTTACTTGAGATTGAATTCTACGGTAAGACTTATATAATCGCTTGTTTGTTGATGACCATTTCCAAGGATCAATCCACTTATAGTGAATCTTCAATCTTGCAGGTTTCTTCAGTGTTGAACAACTATCTGAAGAATGGTTATGCTTGCCACAATGCTGGCAAGGATGGAGATCAAAACAATGATTCTCCTTGTGACCAACTCGATTACAATGTTGGCACTTATCATTCTGATTCTGGGCTTGAACAGGTGAAGTTGAGGCTTCTTGAAGGAATCCAACACTTTGGAACTTGATTGGTCTGGAATAATCAGGAATATGAAAGGTAACTTCCTTGTCATATCCAAGCCCTGTTCTATTCTTGTTGTAGATGATTTCTTCCCAAGTTCTGATGATGGGCTTGGAAAGAGTATTCTGAACCTGTTTCTTTGAAATCCGTGGAAGTGGGTTTACTGCATGTTGATGCATCATTGAAAGGTTTTTTTCATTAAACTCAAAAGAAAACTCTTGAACTGTAGGTTCATGAATAGATTCAAATTCGTCTGAAACTGATTCTGAAGTTGTATCACTGTGTTGTTCCTTCACTGACCGTTGATCAAAAGCATCATCATCATCATCATCATCATCATTATCATCATAGAGAGGGTTTTGTTGAACAAAAACTAGTTCAGAACACTTCACTGGCTGTTGATTTTTGAGATCTATCAACTCATCATTCAATAGCTGGGATAGAGATTGAAGAAGTCTAACTTTAGCTTGCGTCACTTGCAAACAAGTTAGCACTGATTGAAGAGTTGCTTTGTTCAACGCCACTGTGTTGTCTTCAATGGTGTTTATTAGAGTGTTCAGTAACTCTAATAATTCGGGACTTCAAGCCATTTTAAAATACTAAAAAAAGGTCTCTTTGTGTTGGTAGATCCTTATTGCAATTTTGACTCGACATAAGAAGGATTATCTGCAACTCGCTCACTTGAATTTGAACTTCATTCTTGCTTTCTATTCACGCTCACTTGAATTTGTTTCTCGCTCGCTTGTACTTGCTCACTTGAACTTTTCTTTAAACTTCCACGCTCTCTTGAAATTGCTTCACTCGAACTGGCTCGCTTGAAATTTTCAACAAGTTGAGGATGTCGGTTACCACCGAAAATGCATCCAAACATGTGATGTTTACAATGATTTGAGTTAAACTACTCAACCTTGTTAATTGCGACTCAAAATCATAATGACTCTTGGGTGTCGGGCTCAGCCGAAAATGCACCTTATGACAAATTCAATTTCACTTGATTTATAAACACAAGTAAACTTACCAAATGACTATTTGCAAGTTACAATAAATCGTGATTGAAAGTTGAGTTGATCTTCAAATGTGATGATGTTTTCGACTCCAAGTCACGTCCAATTATCCTTCCATTACAAGATTGATTTGTGCATTGCTGATATGATTAATATCTTCGTTGCTTCTTGATTACTTGCGCTCCATTGTGCTTGAATTTTATTAACTGAGTGCTTGAATTTCGTTAACTTCAAGTGTGTTGTATTAAATGATCAATAATTATGTCAAGACTAGACATAAATCACCACATAAAGCACCCATAAGAAAACCACCATCACACAAGCACAAGGTGTACCTAAGATCCCCTTATTCAATTTCAGGCGGATCTAGGACACGAACAAAAATAATCTATTTTATTGTGGATTTCCTTGTGATCACAATAGTGTGTCAAAATACAATGAAGTCATCCTAATATCTTTATTGATGTCACAAGGATATTCAAAGAGAGGATTACAAATGTTCCAAGCTCTCTTTCAAGCATAAACTTGTCTTATATGCATAATATGTTTCTCTTTACATTCTTGAAATAAAAAGGATTTTATTTTCATACTTTTCGTAGGAAACAATCCGCCAAACTTTAAAACTGCGCCAATGATCTAAGAAGAAATACAACACAAAATATCGCCTTCATTGAAGATCATGGCTATTAGTGCATATATTTGTCTTTATTTACATCACAACTTCATCAATTTTCTTTCACCAATTTTCATGTGCTACGTAAATAGGCTGCCTTGGAAATAATGGTACCTTTTTATATTTTTATTTATTTTTTTATTTCGAGAGTAAGGATATGTGGAGGATGTTGAGCAAATCATGGAGCATATCTTTGAAACCAGAATGCAGTTAAGGAAATCACGGTTGGAAAGCCTCACTGAGTGTCGTTGGAAATCGTGGAGATAAAAACGTTCTAGACTGAAAAAAAAATGGTGCGATCTGGTGGGATTCTAGAGATTGATGTGATCTGGCAGATTGCTTGAGGTTGATATTGATGGTGGTGGAGGCTTCAATTGAACATATATATCCATTCAAACCCTCAAACACTGGATTTGTTGAATCGAGTCCTTCCTTAAGAGAGTTTCAAAAGCACAACGTAGAGGAATTGGATTCACATGAAAGTCATTTTCCAACGCAACCAAACCTTCCACATTTATGGACATTACAATAAAATTCAAAAATTCAATTTAACATTCCATTTGCAATATCAGTAGTACTCTGCGCTTTCTTCAATCTCATCATTATTCAAGGTAGCACATAACTATTCCAAAATGAATATCTCGTGCTCAGAGTCAGGGCCATAGCAGAGGCTGCCACATTATGGGTGTTGTAATATGCTCCATTGAGGGCCAAACCGCATTCGATCCATCTTTTATGCTGGCATGTGCACGTGGGCATCTTGAATTCAATTTAATGAGTGAATTTATCTATGAAAAAATATATAGATCTGAATCCCAACGATATTCACTTAGGGTTCATGTTCCAAATCGCTTCCACTGATCCTCTCCTCTCAAAATAGGGAAAAGCGACTGGTCTGGTGTTCTAAGCTGGATAGAACCTCTCACTCTAGAAATCCTCCTACTTGGAATTCTATTAGCCAAGAAATATAGAATATAGAACACAACGCAATAACCAAGCTCAATAGCTAATTAATCTCTAACAACAATGAAGAGAATGAAAACAAAATCTAGCGATTTAGCTAAAAACTTGATCCGATCTATGTTGGTGCTTCATTTACAGGTGCAACATGAGAATAAGCAATTTAATTTTACCACAGATACACACTCAAATTGATTTTTTTTTCTGCCACAGATTTAGAATAAGATCTACACAAGACATCACAGGCCCAATAATAAATACAAGGATATTATTTGTATGGATAACTTACTGCAAAGTTTTCTAGGTCTTGATCCATGCTTGTTTGCAATGATAGTTTGTGATGATGATGTAGAGATCATTGTTGAATACCTATGCTTCTCCCTGCATGTATTCATCATAGGCACATGGATTGTTTGGTGTGCAGATGTGTGCTGCTCCTTGCTTGAAATCTGTCACGCTTTCTCCCACTATCTCGAATTTCCTTACATCCTCGTGGCTGTATATGCATACGTGCTTCATCATTGGCTCTTTAACGACCTCCCATGAATCACTATCACAGGATGACTACCACGCCCTTTAAGACCAAAGGCTCTGATACCAATTGAACAAATTAAACACAATAAATTAGAGATAAGAACAACAACATGGTGGAAAAGGCATAATAGCCAACACCATCTTATTCACTCCAATGTTACATATTTATAGTACAATGGGTGATGCCACCTCATAGAGAGATTTGCTCTAGATCCTAAAATCATGCATGATGACTAGGCTAGGCAATCTTAACTAACTCATTAGTCATCACTTGAGGATATATTACTAATATCCTAAATGAATAATACAAATATAGGTGACAATTTAGACTTAGTGATTGGTAAAGGTAAGCCATAGGCTAACACAGATTTGATTGAAGAGATGCCCCATCCTGAAAGTCTAGCACGCCTCTATTATGCGATTTTTTCTGAGTATATGTACTCAGTTTTTGTATTTTGTTTAGTATCGATGGTTGAGAAAGGCTCCCAATTGTAAAAGATTTAACGAAGCACTGGTTATTCGGGTTATGCATTAACTCTTGAGACTTCTTGCCTTATGAATGTCAGTTCCTTTCATATCTTTGTTTGCACTGTGTTATAACAACTCAGAATTGGAGGATCCAGTCGAGTTGTAGCTATTATAGGATGATGTAGGTTGGATCACTGTAACAGCTGCGCTGTCTCTAATCGTTCCTGTGATTTTCTCAACACTGAATGAATTGGAATTGGAGGATCCAGTCAAGTCACCCCTTCAGTTCCCCGAAACTCTGAACCAAGAGGATCTTGCATTTAGAGTTTTTCTTCTACAAACTGCTGAAAGGCATGTTGCTCGAGGTAGTTTTTCTCACTCCTCTCACCAAGTCTTCCACCTGCTCATTTTACAATCAACCCACTGACTGAAGTTAGATCAAGACCTCCTTTGTTCTTTACATACCAGACCTGGTCCCTTAGCTAGAGTGATTCTGTCCTGGGTCTCTAACCATTTGATCACCCATTAAACTTATCGTGACATAAAAATGATGGGCGTTGGGCTCTGCTCTTGTCGCAATCCAGGAGTGAGTTCTGACACTAACATTTCTGGCGACGTTGCCTGGGACAAAGTTGAAAATTTTCCCCAGTGTTGAACGACATTGAGCCTCTGATTCTGAAGGTGCATCAGGCATCAGATCCTTTGAAGATTTCTACTATGCACCTGGCAACTCCATTGTGACGACTCCACTGGAGAGAACCCGCTGTTTTAGTTGTGGCTTCCAGAGGTATACATACGTGGTCTCATCCACAGCTGCCTCTAGCTACACCTGTAGCTGATCCGAAGGTGGTTTTCAGAAAAGGAAAGGCCTATGAAGGGGAAACTTCTACCGCCAAACCATGTAATCCACCATATCCTTCTGTAGAAACTCCATTTTCTTCTTCTCAGCTTCCTAGCAAGCCTGTTTCTGAGGTTTCCCGTTTCCTAAATTTCGGGAGTGTTCCTGTTGAGTTTTCTCCTCCTGGTCTAGCATTAGAAGGAGAAATCCTTGTCACTCCCCTCTCCCTCGAAGCTCTACCTTGGCGTGAACCTAGGACCATAGGAGACTTCCCCACTCCTAGCTTTACCACTCCTCCTCTTGTTACTGTTTCCACTTCTGCACAGAGAGAAGCATCGATGGAATCAAGCCCGTTAGCCTTCTCCCTAAATCCCCCGTTGTTTCCTGGAAGCTCCTTCCCAGTATCCCCTTTTCGAACCCCTTCTCCCCCGAGTTCCCCTCCACCTAATATTCCCATGACATGAGTTAATCCCCCCATGACTAGAATGGAGGCCATTATAGCTGCTAGGTATGCTCCCCTTGTGTTACCACAACCTCTTAACGCCCTTCCAGCAGATGGATACCTTAAGCAACTACCCAAGTTCATAGGTGAAGGGGACATAGCTGCAAAAGAACACCTTGAAGCCTTTTACAACTTCACAGATGATCACGTTATCATGCATGCAGATGTATGGATGAGAATTTTTGTCCATAGCCTTGAAGGCAAAGCTAGGAAATGGTTTAGAGTCCTACCTCCTGGATCTATAGATGGGATTGAGGCTTTGGATAGTGCCTTTCTGAGACAATGGGGAGACAAAAAAGACTTCATGTATTACATGACAGAGTTGGGTCCTTGAAGAGAAAAGAAGGAGAGTTTGTCTCTGACTTCTCTAAGAGATTCAATAAGATGTATCATAAAATCCCCGCTGAGATTAAGCCCTCTGAAGCCTTTGCGAAGATCACTTATGCTAGCACTTTTGATCCTGATTTCTTCCTTCTGTTGAGGGAAAGGAGAGCAGCCACTCTGGCACACAAACATGAAGCGGCAATAGAAGTAGAGTCTAATATATTGGCTGTTGACCAGCTCAGGAGTAAGGCTGACAAAGACATACCCAGGAGGAGAGCTGAAGCCTCCTCATACTATTCTTCTCCCCTTCCTCCTAAAATGGATGAGGTAACTAAAGCGCTGAAATCTCTCTCAGCTAGGATGGAGAAGTGGGGGTTAGAGGGGAAGCCAACATACAGAAACCCCCAAAATACTGATAACAGAGGTTTCATGAGGCTTGGTAACAATATTCCACAGACCTTGCCAAAGGAACAAAGGAGAAGAGATAGAGATGATCAGAGGATTCAGACCCCTCTCCAAAATAGCATAGTTGCTCACAAGGAAGGGGAGGAGGTAGAAGAACTTGACCCTGAAATTCACTGCATCGAGGACACTTCCCCATTTGCTCATTTGACTCAATCTGCGTATCAAGAATCCCTTATCAATACTTAAATCAATGAGTTGAGTAAAGGGGAAAAGGCCAACAACACCCCTAACAGATACAATCTCAGGTCAAAAAAGAAAGATGGAAATTTTGATAGCCAGGATCAACCCCTCATAGCGGAAAGGCCTACTAAAGTTGCAACAACCACTACTAAAGAAAAGAAAGCACAGAATGCTTCGCCAACAACCAAGGAACCTGCCTCTGAGGTAAAGGAAGCTCCTAAGTCTCTCTCCTCCTTTATTTTTGAGGATGAGATTCAGAAGATTAGAATTCCTATACCCCTATCTGAGCTAGTTAAAAATGAAGATTTCAAAAGGTCCCTCGCCAAGCTGCTACAATCTGACCCCCCCAGCCTTCCACGTACTCAATAAATCTCCAAGATGAAAAGCCAGTAGTCGTCCTAGGTCCCATGGTAGAAGATAGAGATGATTCATCCCCTCCCTTCTACACCTCCCTGAACATACATGATAAAGTGTTGCATAATTGCCTCATGGATTCAGGAGATTCCCACAACCTCATGCCCATAATTATCATGGAAGAGTTGGGACTGGAAGTGACAAAGGATTATCATGATTTGTACTCTTTTGATTCAAGGAGGGTGCAATGTCTTGGAGTCATCAAAGATTTGGTGGTTTCTTTATTTCAGCTTCCAATGAAGAGTGTGGTCATGGACATTGTGGTAGCTGATGTTCCCCCCAAGTTTGGCATGCTGTTGTCTAGGTCTTGGATCAAAAAACTTGGAGGAACATTGCAGATGGATCTCACATATGCCACCATTCCAGTCTTTGGAGGGGAACACAGGAGGTTGTACAGAGAGGCCCAACTAGCCTATATAATCAGTGATGAAGCCAATCCTACCAACCATCCTATCTTTTCCCTTGACACTGATTTAGGTTCCAGTCTACTGTAGCTCACTAATGCTCTCGAGCCTCTTCTAAAACTTAGAAAGCAGCCCACCACCTCTCATGAATTTTCGTCCCCCATCACGTCCGTCTGGAAAATGTTTTTTGATGGAGCCTCTTCCAGGGAAGGCGCTGGTGCTGGAATATTTTTTGTGTCACCTGCTCAGGAAACCATATCTCTGTCATACAAGCTAGAATTTGAAACAACCAAGTATGTGGCAGAATATGAAGCTCTTATTCTAGGATTAAGAGCTGCAAAGGAAATGAGAATTCAGGAGGTAGAAGTGTTCGGAGAAGTAGAATTGGTAGTCCAACAGATCAAAAACACTTATCAAGCTAAGTATCATCGACTCAAGAGTTACATAAATGAGGTATGGGACCTAATTGATAGTTTCTTCTCAGCATTTAACATTTCTTTCGTCCCGAGAGAGAAGAACACAATGGAAGATTCCTTGGCTACATCAGCAAGCAATTTCAAAGTGCCCTTGCCACCCAAATGCAAATACGATGTGGAAGTAAAATACAGGCCCTCTATATCTGACAATGTCAAACATTGGGAGGTGTTCGAGGATGATCTTGAGATCAAAAGATTCTTAGAGACTGTCGAAGAATTTTTGGAAATGCATATTGACCAAGACTTTTCCTCTGAAGAAAAGCTTGATGGGGGTAATTTTATGAATAAGATTGCAGAGCGTAGAATTGTGCAGTTGCCCAACAATCATATTCCAAGGGGACTGGTTCCTTTGGAAAGGATTTTTGAAAGAAATGATGTGGCATTAAAAGGGGAAATCTCATAGGATGACACTGATACAACTCAGTGAAACATTGGAACTGAGAATGAACCCAAGTTTGTCAAATTGTCCAGAAGTCTGACAAAGGAGTAGAGGGATGAATACACTGAACTATTGAGGGAGTTTGCTGATGTCTTTTCCTGGACCTATGAAGATCTCAAAACATATGACACTTCTGTCATTGAGCATAAAATTCCGTTGAAAAAGGAGGCAAAGCCATTTAGGTAGAAGCTAAGACAGATCAATCCTATGCTGCTTCCTATCATGGAGAGGGAAGTGAAGAAGATGCTACATGCCCAGATCATCATTCCATTGAGATATTCAAAGTGGGTCGCCAACTTGGTCCCTGTAAGGAAGAAGAATGGAGAAATCAAACTTTCTGTAGATTTTAGAAACCTGAACAGGAGCTCACGAAAGGACAATTACCCCTTACCAAAAATGGAACATATATTGCAGAGGGTAACATGAGCATCCATGATTTCCATGATCAACGACTTCTCTGGCTACAATCAAATTTCTGTTCTGCCCGAGGAGGGAAAAGATGGCATTTACCACTCCATGGGGCACATTCATGTATGCTAAAATGCCTTTTGGATTGATGAATGCAGGGGAAATGTTTCAACATGCCATGGACATAGCTTTCGTTGGGGAAAGGGATAAGTTTGTGGTCATCTACCTGCATGACATAACATTCTTTTCCAAATATGATAAAGAACACTGTTGTCATCTCAGGAAGGTTTTTCTGAAATGCAGGAGTTTTGGCATTTCATTGAATCCCAAGAAATCTCTGTTCGCCATGAAGGAGAGAAAGTTACTGGGTCACATACTATCAGCCAATGGAGTCAAGATCGATCCCAACATAGTTGAAGCAATATAGGCCTTATCAATCCCAAGATCCAGGAAGGAGGTCCAATCTTTCCTTGGTAAGATTAATTTTCTAAGGAGGTTTATTTCTAACTTTGCCGAGGTGGTAAATCTTATAACGGTCATGTTGAGAAAGGGAAATGAAGTAAGGTGGACCACTGAATCTTGAAATTCCTTTGAGAAGATAAAGAAGGCCTTGACTGAAGCTCTTGTTCTTATTAGTCCCGATTACTCAACTGATTTCCTTATTTTCTCCTTTGCCTCACCTGACTCAGTGGCTGTTGTTTTATTACAGACAAATGAGGTCAGGCTAGAGAAACCTATTGCCTATTTTAGAAGAGCTTTGAGGGATGCCGAAGTCAGGTATGAAATTATGGAGAAGCAGGCCTATGCCCTGGTAAAGGCTCTCAAAGCCTTTAGAAACTATGTCCTGCAGTAAAAAATCATTACCTATGTCCCCTCGGCCGATGTTAAAGACATTCTTATTCAGCCTGACATAGATGGGAGGAGGAGTGAGTGGATAGCCAAGATCCTTGAGTTTGATTTAGAAATAAGGCCTACCAAATTAATCAAAGGTCAAGGTTTATCTAAGCTGTTGGCTAAAGCGAATTGCAAAGCTTTGGGGGTAGGTGTCATCAATGAATTCTCAGAAAATCAGCAGGATCAACTGTCTGATATAGACCCTCAAGCAGAACCCCCATTGGCTCGATGTCCCTGGTATAAGGATGTCGTATATTTTTTGCAGGAGTTGCGGCCTCCAGATGGCCTGCAAAGAAACAAGGCAAGAGCTCTGAAGCTCAAAGCAGTAAGATACTGTCTTGTCGATCAAGTTTTATATTGGAAACATCCCCTAGGGGTGCTTTTGAAATGTATGAATCCACAAGAGGCTGATAGGATCATGGTTGAATTTCACGATAACCGATGTGAAGGGCATCATTTCTGGAAAGCCACAGCCTACAAAATCCTCAGGGATGGATACTACTAGCCCACCGTATTCACTGACGTCTGTAGAAAGGTTAGAGCCTGTATCAAATGTCAAAGATTTGCAGGAAAACAAAATCTCAAGTCTTTACCTTTAAATCTTGTGGTTGTTTCGGGACCTTTCCAACGATGGGGCCTAGATTTTATTGGAGAAATCCACCCTGATTCTAGTGGGCAACACAGATGGATCCTAGCTGCCACAGATTTCTTTACTAAATGGATAGAATCCATTCCCACCAGGAGTGCTTCCCACAAGGTAATCATTGGATTCCTGGAAGACCTCATCATAAGATTCGGCTGCCCAAGCAATATCATCACTGATAACACAACCTCTTTCAAGGCTGAGCCTTTAGCCAAGTTCTATGATCAATTCGGGATCAAATTGATTCACTCCACCCCATACTATCCCCAGGGCAATGGTTTAGCAGAGTCCTCCAACAAAAGCCTGATAAGGATCATCAAAAGACTATTAGAGGACAACAAAAAGGCTTGAGATTCAAAGTTGAAATTTGCTCTATGGGCCGATCGAGTGACCACAAAGATATCTATAGGCATCTCCCCTTTCCAATTAGTTTATGGAGCAGAAGTTGTTTTCCCTTCTCAGCTAGCCATTCCTGTAGCAAAGTTCTTCCAAGATTATCAAGAAGAGCCCGATGACATGATCAGAAGAGTTCATCAACTGGTGGAAGTCCAATAGGCCAGAGAGCAGGTAATGGATAGAATTCAGGACCATCAGCAGAAGGTCAAAATGGATTTTGACAGGAAGGTCAGGAAGAAGGAGTTTGAGATCGGGGATTTGGTGCTTAAGTGGGATGCACCCATACAGGATAAGGGTAAACATATCAAGTTTGACGCCCTATGGATCGGGCCTTTCAAAATCTCTGAGGTTTTCTCAAACAACACGTACATGTTGCAGGATTTGGAGGGTGAAGAGGTTTTCAACGGCCTAGTAAATGGGCATTTTCTGAAGAAATGTTTTGTTTGAGCCTTAGATGGCTCCTTTGTTTGTAAATATTGTCCTTTTGGTTCTTTGTTTATTTTCATTTTTTTATTTTCCGGCTTAGTAAATGACTCCATAGCCCGACAGAAGCCACTGAAGCTGCAAAATGAGTTCTTAGAGCATCACATGGATGACTCTATCCCCCATGGAGCCTAATGTTAGCACCAATTCTTCCAAGTGGGGTGCTTTTTCCCGATTTTAGACCCTTGACATAGAATGCGAAGAAATGGGATGTGAAAACCCCTCAAATGCGTTCTAGTCCAAGGTCGCAGCCTAAGCGTCGAGTGCAGCCCATAGGAGAAGTTCATTTTGGGTTTAAAATCAAGCGAGCGAGCAGTTTGATTTCAACGGAAAGGATCAATTAGCGAAGCAGATCGACGGTCGACAGGAAATTGCAGTTAACAAAGTTGTGCCACAATTAGCGCGATGGAGAGCGCTTATATTACATTCATCAAATGATTAGGATCGTCCATCCAGAGGGACGCTTGGCATGCTATTAGGTTATATCTCCACTTCACCCATCGTGACCTTGAAGCGCTTTTCTTTGCAACTAGGATCCCCGAGACGCAAAGTGCCGAAGGCATCCCGGACCCGGGCCCACAGTATCACGGAGCAGTCTCAACCATCCATCCAAAAGGGACACGTGGTGCGCAATTAGGCTCCTTGCCTTTTTGCCCATCGCGACATTGAAGCACAAGGAGCAGCCTCTTCCTATCCGTGAGACGTGAAGTGCCGAAGACGTCCCAGACCTGGGCCCACAATATTGCCGAGAGGATCGGGACTGATCTGAGCCATGGGTGGGGCCTTTCGGTATTTTCATAGTGAAGCCACCGATGTCATCTCAGCCGTTCGATTCAAAGGATGCGTGGCACAAGATCTAGTCGCGTCGGCATTTCAGCATTTGGGATTTCAAAGTGTAAGGGCTCCTCGTCATTTCACATCTCGAAACCCCGAACCCCGAAGTGACGAAAGCGCCCAGAGTCAAGCCCACGGTTTTGGCACCTGGTCACAAAGGAGAAGGCCTGGAGAAGGGGTGCTAACATTTATCGCGTGGCAAGGCAGGTCCCGAAGTGCCGAAAACATCTCAACCATCCATTTCGCAGGGACACGTGGTGCGCGATTAGGCTTTTCACCTTTTTTCCCATCACGACTTTGAAGCACAAGAAGCAGCTCCTTCATAGCTATGATATGCGAAGTGCCAAAATAATTCAGGACTTGGGCCCATATTATCGATGGAAGATCTCAGCCCTCCATCCAAAGGGACACATGGCGTGTGATTAGGCTATGTCGCCGTTTCACCTATCGTAGCTTTGAAGCATGAGGAATAGACTCCTCCCAGTCGCGAGACGTGAAGTGCCAAAAGTGCCTTTGAAGATAGGCATAGGGTCACAACCCGTAGTCACTTGGGGGCGATATAAAGAGTTGTATGAAGGGGGCCGAAGTGCCAGGTTTAGCTGCAGAAGGAATCACCGTGTTCTCTAGGTGCCAGTTCAACTTGATCTCGATACTGATACTTGCTCGGAGTGAATGAAGAAGAGAGAGGGTGGTTGAAACCTCACCTCACTCATTAATTGCAAGGTATGGATTTCCCAGCAGGAAGTCTGCCTGAGATGGTTGTCTGTACTGGTTTTCCCAAAGAAGCCATGCCAATGTCCTCAACTCACCAGGGAAGTCTGCGCATGCTAATTCGACATTTAAGGGCTCAACTACCCCTTAGCATGAGCCATGCAGAGTTAAGATGGTGTATGATAGAGGAGAGCAGGCCAGATTTGATTGAAGAGATGCCCCATCCTGAAAGTCTATCACGCCTCTGTTATGCGAATTTTTCTAAGTATATGTACTCAGTTTTTGTATTTTGTTTAGTATCGATGGTTGAGCAAGGCTCCTGATTGTAAAAGCTTTAACGAAGCACTGGTTATTCGGGTTATGCATTAAATCTTGAGACTTCTTTCCTTATGAATGTCAGTTTCTTTCATATCTTTGTTTGCACTGTGTTAGAACAACTCAGAATTGGAGGATTCAGTCAAGTTGTAGCTATTATAGGATGATGTAGGTTGGATCACTGTAACAACTGCGTTGTCTCTAATCGGTCTTGTGATTTTCTCAACGCTGAATGACTTGGAATTGGAGGATCCAGTCAAGTCACCCCTTCAGTTCCCCGAAGCTCTGAACCAAGAGGATCTTTCATTTAGAGTTTTTCTTCTGCAAACTGCTGAAAGGCCTGTTTCCTGAGGTAGTTTTTCTCACTCCTCTCACCAAGTCTTCCACCTGCTCATTTTACAATCAACCCACTGACTGAAGTTAGATCGAGACCTCCTTTGTTCTTTACATACCAGACCTGGTCCCTTAGCTAGAGTGATTCCATCCTGGGTCTCTAACCATTTGATCGCCCATTAAACTTATCGTGACATAAAACTGATGGGCGTTGGGCTCTGCTCCTGTCGCAATCCAGGAGTGACTTCTGACGCTAACAAGACCTCAAAATTTTCTGAGATTAAAAATATATTTAGAGCTAGTGTATGTTTTATTAATGTTTGGATACCAACAAATATTATATGGCTTGGGTAACTATAATGAGTAGTTTTATACTAACTCCACAATGAAATTTGGTTAGCTAATTGTTGATTAATATTTAGTGATTATCACTAGCTGTAATGTCCTCACTTTGGGACATCATCACATTGTAGAGGTTTATGATGACCTGAGTGGCCAGATGGATGTTATAGCGAGTACAAGGATTATTGAGAGCCATTTTGGGGTCTGGCTTGCATCGCTCATCCCATTTCATCATTATGATACATTACACACATGTTGGTCTTGGTTTCGTTGCATTCCGACGATTTCCACGATTTTGAGTATTTTGAGCTATAAGTTAATTAAATTCACTGAAGAGATCATTTTGGGCACATTACTTGGAGGAACCTCTCAGTGTAATATCTCATTGGAATCGGGAGGAGCAACACTACAGGATGGGATGGTGAGAAGTGACTTTCAGTGGCCATGGAAGCCATAAGGAGAGATAAGGAACTTTTCAAAGGTAAAAAGGTTAATTAATTAATTAAAGTGATTTAATTAATTAATTAAATATTAATAAAATGAAACTCACTTTGGAGGAAGAAGGTGAGAAGGATGTATAAAGGAAATGCAAGGGCCTCTATTCATTCATTCATGTATGATTATCATTTTGATATCTGGCTTCTAGCTAGAGAGCCCATACTTGGGGGTTTTGAGGGTTTTGTCTTAACAAACCCTAGAGAACGATTTGGTGGTGAAAGATTCCACCTAGCATGTCCCAAGCTTGGTCTCGGAGATGAAATACGCTCCCACACTATTCTAGTTCAGATCTACACAGTGCAGGAGGGTTCTACACTAGCCACAAGCACAGGAAGAGAAGGAGGGCGCACCATTGGGGGTTTCCAGCAAGGGGGGCACACCATCCATTGAGAGAAGTTAGTTCGAGGTGATTGGCAGGGCTTCTGGAGATTCTAGCACCTGGGTTTTCATTGTAGGGTTGTGGACATTAGATCTAATGCATTCCTGTGGAGTTTTATGGATCATTTGATTTGTTGGATGCATGGGACGAATTGGAGGAGAGGAGCACACTTCAAAAAGTGATTTCAACCATTTGGTAGATCCGATCTTCATCATTTCGCTTGGGACTTCACCATGGAGGTAACCAAGCCTCGATCTATCATTCTAGTGGTTTTGTGGAGCATTTGGAGGCCTCTATGAGGAAGGATGAATTATCTAGGGTTTCAGGCATCTAGGGGGGGCACACCATTTCTTGGAGGGAGGCTTGATCCATGAATTTGAGAGGGGTCTTGGATATTTGAGAACTTGGGTTGTTCTTGTAGTTACCCGATCTACTGCTCGGAATCATCATTGGAGCATTTGGACATCTTTGGCAGCATGGCGGAATTGTTGAGGCTATTCAGGGTTCCTATAGGGCGTGGCATCTTCCAGCTTGAGGGTTTGGCACTTCATACGGTCAGATATCATTCTTGTATTGGTCTTCATTATTATTCAAACTTTGGAGGCTTGTGGTGTTCTATTGGAGTATTTTGTAGTAGCTTCTATTGTGTTATTGGAGCCATCTGTTGAGCATTCCAGATCAACCTCTTCATTGTAGCAGGTTCTTATTATTATGAATAAAGAGCAGATCTGAATCATTGTTGGGTTGTCTATTGCATTGTTGGTCTTGCATATGGTTGAGGTGTTTTTCATGGATTTATCTTCTTATCTTTTTCTACAAACACACATATAAATCATCAATATAAACCTAAGCGCAACCTAAAGGATCACAGTGAACCAAGTGTTTGATGAAATGCCACAACTAGTAAAAGTTTTAAAATACACCCAAAACCGTGATGTTCCTGGCATATTGGCTTGGTAACATTACAGTGGCATCAAAGCTTAGATTCCTGGTAGCCACTGGGGATTAGCAGAGTTACAATGAAGATGAATATTGTTAATAGGATTGCAGAGTGTGAGAGGGAATATGAAACCATCAATAATTTTAAGGGGCTATTAACATTCCAATGGTTCCTATCCTATAAAAATCCTAGTTGGAGAAAAAAAGAGATTACACGTTAGGTCAATGAAATGGAGGAAACCAAAGCAACCTTTTGGGGGAACCCCACGCCCATTAAGAGGGAAGGACGGAGAAACCCCACACCCATTAGGAGCACACAACTTTGCTACAATTGCAAGGTGCCTTGGGAACCAGATCATAGGTGTAGGGGTAAGGGTAATAAGCATATTATTGAGGTGCACTATGACAATGATGATGAGGTGTGTGAGGATGGAGCGATAGATGCTTATCTGGAGCAGTGCGATGATGATATTGACTCTTTCACATAGGCTAGTGATAGTGACTCTTGCACATAGACTAGTGATTCCTACACACTTGAGGATAGTGACCCTTGCACGTTGGAGGGGCAGTTGGATGGGTAGGACGATAGCACCAGTGTCTCAAAAAACATATCACATATCATTGATGACCTTACACCTCAACAAAGTGGTGACACTAGTAAGGATTCACACGTGTTAGCACCTAGAGATGATGAGCTTCCTATGATGGTCGTGACACATATGTCATCCTTCCAGACACCCCTGATAGCCACGTTACATGAGGAGGTCAGTGGCATGTCAGATATGATTGAGGAGCCTTGTGTGAGGGATGCACACCATAGACATGTAGATCCACTGATCCAGGAGGAGATACAAGATGTACAGACAATTGACCCTACACATACATATCAACATGAGGAGATTGAGTCACACCTTTTGGAGACTCCATTAGTTGAGAAGATTATGGATGCTGACAGGTTGATGGGACACTTACTTCCAGGATCGGCCTACACTGATGAGGATGCACTCTTTAGTAGTCAGGATGACCATAGCATGTGTCTGGACACATCTATATGGGATCCAAGCACATATGATAGTAGCAGTGTGAGTGCATAGGAGGATACCGCTACTCACATAGGATACAATATGATTTAGAGGAATATAACACCTAGTGATGGGGTGCAGTGGCATATAGGAGGACCCAAAAACTCAGTAGAAAATGAGCAGTTCAACACGTTATCTTATGCAAAGAGTGTTTTTGGGGATTCCAGAGTGGACACTAGCAGTGAGGGATATGAGGTGTCACCTCAACA
>ML777574.1:387273-414277 GCA_009831015.1 Picea engelmannii
TGACAAGGATTACCTATTGTGGATTGGTGAGATGTATCATGAGGCTCTGAGGGAGCAGGAGTTAGAGGTGGATAGAATTACTTAGGATTTGGAGAGCACTTGAGGTTTCTTGAGAGGCACACAGACAACCCTTGACGAATCAAAGTCTAGGTCAAATGAGCATCTTTATAAGATTTGTCAGAGATCCACTTCATCTGTCTTAGTGGACACTCAGATATATCATTCAGTCATGTTGCTAGGAGATGTTGGTGTTCTAGCAGAGGAGCACCAATCGATGGAGGGAACTTCCATTTGTGTTCTGAGAGCGGTTGATCTCCAGGTAGAGGTTGATCCAACAATATGCCCAGGATCTATGATGCATAATGAGTCTACGGGAGAATACATGAGTATGTCAGAGCATACCGTTAGGAGTGATAGTTCACAGAGACATGCCGAGATACACAGTCAGTTTCAGATAGATGTATCCGATTGCAGGGAGGATACACACTTAGGGGAGTATGCAGATGTCACTCCTTTGCAACAACACATAGTTATGGGATCTCGCCTTCATCATTTCAACAGTTGCATGGGAGATGGGAGATGGAGATTGGTCTACCAGCTGTGGGGGGAGCTACCTTTGGTTGTATTGGATAGTTGGGATTCAGTGATGACCACATGAGAGTATTTATCATGGATACCGATGGACGATATTTTGGTCAAATCCTTGGGATTGACCAAAGCATGTGACACCTCCTAGTCCTACAATCAGCTACAGATGTTTTTGTCAGCCTGTCCTAGCACTTTTATCATATAAAACAACATGAGGAGGGATAGGCCGTGGCTGAAGGCATGGAGAGTGAGTAGGCTGAGACCACCTGGCAGTAGTACTTTTACAACATACAACAGGTCAAAGGTGGACCCTGTTAGGCAGACAGTTTAGACTTGGTGCATGATGGTGAGCATCATAGACCAGGTGATGACATATGAGCACAGAGGGATTTCGACAGTGATCATTCTGACATAGGAGCAACTAGCGGAGACTGGAAGTGATAAACTTCCAAGTTTACCATGGGATCCGGGAGTTCATTTTGTTAGCATGATGTTTTACATCGTGTTGACCCAGGTTGCGCCAAAGAGCCACACATTCCACCTTGGGTTGGTTTGGAGTGGGCCTACAGGTACTTGTCCTATGGAGCGAGACATTTTCTCCCCCTTGATCATCGTGATCGGGCATGGAGATGGTTGGGTAGGTACTACTTCCACATATATGTTCTTACAAATGCAGCTTCTGGATAGCAGGTCCAAGTGCCACGGGTACTTCATCTTGAGGATCCATGAATGGAGGATCCGATATATATATAGGGAGCAGACGGGCATGGTTAGCATAGTGTAGTGTCAGCATGGTGATCTTCGACAGAGGCTAGCATGGGATCCAGGGATTGCAGGGTTGAGAATTCTCTGATTGATAGGGGCGAGTGGACCTTTGCAAGGGAAAGTTGTTTTGACTTTTCATTGAGATTCATTGTTGGGGAGAGCACATCTCTTGAGGGTGTCTCATGGAGATCTTGTAGTACCTCATTCTGGCATCAACAGGTGCAGTTGATGGAGGCTGTGTTGATATTGGTAGTATCTTGGAGGATGGAATCATTCCTGGATGAGGCCATGTGTCGTGTGCAGGAGACTCACGAAGTTGGTATGTTTCAGGATTATGATTCCCAAGGGCTAACAGTTCATGACTTGATATGGGACCCAGGGGGCAGAGTGTATGATTGTTCATATTTGGAGGGGTTCTACGGTGTATTCCAGAGGTGGACATGGGATCCTAGTATTATACTTGAGGGGATTTGGTTATTGCTTGAGGACAAACAATTTTCTAGCATGGAGGACTGTAATGTCCCCACTTTGGGACATCATCACATTGCAGAGGTTTATGATGACCAGAGTAGCTAGATGGATGTTATAGCGAGTACAGGGATTATTGAGAGGCATTTTGGGGTCCGTCTTGCATCACTCATCCCATTTCATCATTATGATCCATTACACACATATTGGTCTTCGTTTCATTGCATTCCGACGATTTTGAGTATTTTGAGCTATAAGTTAATTAAATTCACTAAAGAGGTAATTTTGGGCACATTACTTGGAGGAACCTCTCAGTGTAATAGCTCATTGGAATCGGGAGGAGCAACACTACAGGATGTGATGGTGAGAAGTGAATTTCAGTGGCCAAAGAAACCACAAGGAGAGATAAGGTGCTTTTCAGAGGTAAAAAGGTTAATTAATTAATTAATTAAATATTAATAAAATGAAAGTTACTCTGGAGGAAGAAGGTGAGCATGAAATATAAAGGAAAGGCAAGGGCGATGGTGCGCCCCCCTTGCTGGAAACCCCCAATGGTATGCCCTCCTTCTCTTCCCATGCCTATGGCTGGTGTAGAACCCTCCTGCACTGAGTAGATCTGAACTAGAATGGTGTGGGAGTGTATTGCATCTCCGAGACCAAGCTTGGGACAATCTAGGTGGAATATTTCACCACCGAATAGTCCTCTAGGGTTTGTTAAGTCAAAACCCTCAAAACACCCAAGTATGGGCTCTCTAGCTAGAACGCAGATATCAGAATGATAATCATACATGAATGAATGAATAGAGAGAAGTTCGTTCGAGGTGATTGGCAGGGATTATAGAGATTCTAGCACTTAGGTTTTCATTGCAGGGCCGTGGCCATTAGATCTTATTCATTCCGGTGGAGTTTTATGGATCATTTGATTTATTGGATGCATGGGACGAATTGGAGGAGAGGAGCACACTTCAGAAAGTGATTTCATCCATTTGGTAGATCAGATCTTCATCATTTTGCTTGGGACTTCACCAGGGAGGTAACCAAGCCTCGATATATCATTCTAGTGGTTTTGTGGAGCATTTGGAGGTCTCTAGGAGGAAGGCCGAATTATCTAGGGTTTCAGGCATCCGGGGGGGGGGCGCACCATTTCTTGGAGGGAGGATAGATCCATGACTTTGAGAGGGGTCTTGGAGATTTGATCACATGGGTTGTTCTTACAGTTACCCGATCTACTGTTTGGCATCATCATTGGAGCATTTGGACATATTTGGCAGCAGGGATGAATTGTTGAGGCTATTCAGGGTTCTAGCAGGGCATGGCATCTTCCAGCTTGAGGGTTTGGCACTTCATATGGTCAGATCTCATTCTTGTATTGGTCTTCATTATTATTCAGCCTTTGGAGGCTTGTGGTATTCTATTGGAGCATTTTGTAGCAGCTTCTATTGTGTTATTGGAGCCATCCGTTGAGCATTCCAGATCAACCTCTTCATTGTAGAAGGTTCTTATTATTATGAATAAAGAGCAGATATGAATCATTGTTGGGTTGTCTATTGCATTGTTGGTATTGCATATGGTTGAGGTATGTTTCACAGTAAACACACATATAAATGATCAATATAACCTAAGCGCAACCTAAAGGATCACAGTAAACCAAGTGTTTGATGAAATTCCACAACCAATAAAAGTTTAAAAAGACACCCAAAACCGTGATGTTCCTGGCATATTGGCTTGGGAACATTACACTAGCTTGTAAGTCTCTAAAGTACAATATATATCTAGTATGATCTATGATGACATGATGCAATTAAGATTTAATTTTTTTACAACATTTCAAATGACAAATGTGTGGTGAATTACTATTGCAAAAGTATTATTAGATTAATGAATCAATATTCAAAGGACATTCCACAAATTGGACAATATTGTTCACTTATTTGACATAAATTGTGAAGGTGTCATTCTACTTTCTTATTTCATTTGTATACCTTACCTCTTTTCTCATACACTTACAACAACATTATGTCCTTACTCTTTGGATTTTTCATTTTGTAAAATTTCAAACCTTGAACTGATATTATTTGTTGAAGTTTTAGCCATTGAGATTCCGTTGGAAGGTACAATAGTTTGAACCTTACATGTGGGAAGAGATCGAGGAAATTGCTCATCCTCTAGTTTTTATAATGTTGTATACTTTATCACTATTTTCTAGCACACTCACCATGCTTGAGTGAGAAGCATATGACCTGTCTAATGGTTGTTGTAATTTTTTTCTCTTACCTTTGATTGTGTTACCCCCCATGCCTAGGGGTAACAAGAGGAGATCATGTCTCATGGCCCACAATGAAGACAATGATCTCGACCATGACGATGATCAACATATCCATGGATAGCCTCCCAACAACCCCCCTCAGATTTCCTCTTTTGCTTTAGATTAGCCAAGCTCACCACATCCAGTCAAATCAATGTATGGGAGATGGTCAACCAACGTCACCATGAGGTATGTTAGTCCTTTCATGCAAAGTTTCGTGCTTAATATACTAGGCATGTGGATGAGGATAATTAGTTGAAGTTGGATAATAGATCACTAACTCAAGAAGTTATGTTTGTTTCCTTTCACCTTGGTGGCCAACATTTGTGCCCTATTCCTATGTTGTCACCGCCTAGGGATAAGGGGTACTACTGGGGGTCCTTGTTATAAATAACAGGTGTGATCGTTTAACTATAGACAATATAGCAATATTATCACCCAACCATAGGATGAAGACACCCCTGAACACCTTAACCTTGACAGAGAATAATTCTGGAAGCAAACCCTAGGCCTAATAGCCAATCAATGTAGCATACCTCTCTCTAGAGATAGCGCACAAGGTAGAAAGTCTAAACCATAACCAAGATAAAGTCCAATCCTAAAACCAAAAATACAATTTGTAGTAGTTGCAACTGCAACTACTCTCTAGTCTTGCGCACTTACTAAATTTCTGTAGTGTGCACTAGATTTATGCAGTTGTGAGATATGTGTGTACAAATGAGCTCCTACATCCTGTGTTTATACTGCTCTTTCTTAAATTTCTGGGCCGACTTCTCTTTCTGGAGGCTAAAGACTCAATATTAATTATTTTCTTTAGCTGACTTGTCTTCTAGGGTTATGTCCAAAGCTTTAGGTTTTCTTCTTTCTTTCCGGAATATTCTATTCTTATCAGGGTTACACATGGAGGTTAATACCTCCCATAAATACCATAATATCAACACTCCCTCCTAGATATAAAGGCATTTAAAGGTAATGGTCTTGAGCACAAACTTACCGTTCAACCGGTAGCATCATCATAGCCACACATGCTATCTCATGATCAAATCATGAGCACCATCATCACTATCAATATCATCTGATGTTATCAACTGTATCATCTCTCAAAGCCATACTCCATATGAGTAATCATGCATGATGCTGAATAAGTCACTCACTCCACAGAGTGATACGAGAACCATTCTTCTAATCCGGATATATGTCCTAGAAGAATAACTATTCCAACAGATGTTGGAAGCCACACCATGGGATACAAGGACCACTCTTCTAATCCAAACATACGTCCTAGAAGAATAAATTTCGTAGACCATTTTCTTCCAGGAGAATGTTTGTCCACCAACAGACTGACTATCCATCTAGCTGATAATCATTTCCAACACTACTGATAGTCTTCATGGAAATCATAACAATTCCATTCGATATAACACAACTGTGTCTATCCATAGAAGTACACAACTACTATCTAGTGGTACACAACCAAACCAAGTAGCACACGACTACTTAATCAGTGACGTATAGTCACAACCAGTGGAACACATCCACCACAGTAGCATACATCTACTGTCCAGAGACATATAGTCTCCACAAAAATCTGCATAAAACAATATCATGATATCAACTAAGTCATCTAGGCCATTCTTCAACTCACATATGTGAGATCTGAAAGAGCATCTACCCTCAGAAGGTAAAACATCAGCCATGGGATATCTGGACTATTCTTCTCAATCATAGAAGAATAACTGTCCCTGATTTCTAAGCCTGGACCATTCACCTAACTGGGCCATTCCTCCAAGACTAATCATTGTGCAACCTAGAGAGAATGAGTCTGACCCAGGGAATGACTGTCCCTGATTGCTGAACCTGGACCATACACCTAATTGGGCCATTCCTACGACACTAATCATAGTGAAACCTGGAGAGAATGAGTTTGCCATAAGGAATGACTGTCTGGACCATTTCCTAATGGAAATGACTGTCATGCACCAACCTCCAAAACAAGCCATTCTTTGAAACTGCTCACAACTGTGAACTTCGAAAGAATGACTGCCCGATGAGGCAGACCATTCTACTTGGCCACTACTCAGAGTGACTTCCAAGAAGAATGACTATCCTAGAACATTCCCCCACACTGGCGACAAGAGGAATCGCTGTCTATGGTACATCAAAAATATATCATACCATTTTCATTATGAAAATGACTGTCTGATCTGGACCATTTTTTGAACTGGAAAATGCTTGTCCATCAGAAATCTCAAACCACTTTCTGAATTGGAAAGGAACTGCTCATCTTGGACCATTTTCAAACTGAAAAATGGCTGTCCATAAGTCAATAACATATCAGTGCTCCCTCCCAACCTGGGGGTAATCTCTTCCTTTTTCAATAAGGAAGTTGTCTCCATGAGCCCCAACTTGTTTCTTAAGTATGAAAACTTTTCATCTTGGATAGAGGCTTTGCCAAAATATCTACTATATTCTCATTGGTGGAGATATACTGGAGAATCACTTCTTTCTTCTAGACTTTATCATGAAGAATATACTGCTTGATCTCAACGTA
Source organism: Picea engelmannii (assembly GCA_009831015.1). Taxonomy (NCBI): domain Eukaryota; kingdom Viridiplantae; phylum Streptophyta; class Pinopsida; order Pinales; family Pinaceae; genus Picea; species Picea engelmannii. The sequence continues at coordinate 393,951 of ML777574.1, forward strand.
CTTCGGTCTATCATGGAACACTATTTTTCTCTGAAGCCTTCACATGACTCTGATCATTACAATATATCATGGTTGAATTCAATACCTCTGTTTCCTGCCAGCTCATGACATCATGGAAAATCTCAAGCTGAAACATATCCAAGTAGCACTTCTTCTATCATCATGAGAGTTTGTCATGGATTACCAATCCATCATCCCAAAATTCTGAGTAATCATTTTGATACACTATTTATTCCATAGAATGATTTCACCACACTTCTGCCGTATATATGAGATACTCTGCATCAAGTTACTTGAATCCATACAAGGTCTTCTTCCATTTGCATACATGGGTCTCTTTCTGGTATACCTCAAAACCTTGAGATTGCTCTACATAAGCTTCTTCCTCAAATGCTCTATTGGGAAGAACAATCTTTTGCATCCAACTGATGTAAAATTCAATCCATGGATACTATAAGAGATATAATAGCTCAGATAGAGGTATATATGGTTTACATGAACAAGTTGTCATTATAGTCTTCTCCTCCTTCTGGAAGAACCTCTAGTTCTGAATCTCACAATGCTTCCATTCATAACTCTTTTTCACAATTTCTTACATATACTGTTCTTCATCATAACTTCCATTTCTTCTACTTTATTGCTTCTAGTGGGTTCAAGCCAAGCTGGTAGTCGTGTGATTCTCGGTATAATAACTAGTTGTTCTGGTTTTTCTTTTGGAATATTCATGTTCTTCCTCATGTTTCTCTTTATCTCTTGGATCCATGGAGTCTTCTATAGATTCCATGCCATGAAGATTCCAACTTATTTATTTCATCATAGGATCATGGATGTAGATGGACAATCAATGATACTTTAAGGATTCTTTTTGAAGAAGACTTCTTCTAGAGTCAAACTAAACACGTGCTGCTTATCATGGCTGCTACTTTCAATTGGAACATGGACATATACTTCATAATACTCAATGGATCACATCATTTAGGATTAGCTCCCTCCTAATCCTTGCTTCATGCATGAATGCATACTCTTCTTTTGGAATTCTGTAATCAAATCCCTCCATCTAAGAGAGTCCATGCTTCTGTTTGCATCCTTATTTCCTTCTGCAAAGTGTCACAAGTATTTTTCTAATTTCCTCTTGATTGTTGAATTCTATCTATTTTGACTTCTTATGGGTCTCTTCAAGTTTGATTCTGATTTTGACTTATCTAGCAGTTGTTACTTATATAATATCTTCCACAGGAATTGCTACCAAGGGTTGTCAACGTACTTCATCTTTTCATGTGTATTTCTTGACTTGTAGTCATCGTGATAGCAATCCTTATCTTGTTATTCTTCCAAAGGTATTGTTTCACTTGAACATCTTATCTTCTAAGAAATAGATATGCAATATATGTACAAAAACTATGTAAACATGGTATGTACAAGAACTTTGAAGAATATTGTTACCTTGACTTAGAAGAAGAAGTCTATTTTATCCTGCTTGGCCTGCTTTGAGGGTTCCCTTTCTTCGACAACTGATGCTTCGTCTGTTTCCTTCCTTAATCCAAAATTCCTCTTATTCCTGAAATTATTGAATTTTTCTGTGAAGGCTTGATCATCGTATTTCTTTTGGGATTTCTCTTTTGTGCTAATCCTTGATTCTTCTTGTGCACAAGTCCAAAGTTCTTCAAATGTGAGATACTCCTTTCTTGTGTTCATGCTTGCAGAAAATGCATCCCATATGTTGAGTACTATATTTACTAGTTCCTTGAAATAATTTCTTCAGTAGCCTGTAGTTGATCTCTTAATTGAGAGATTCTCACAAAGTATGATGTTATGCTTTCATCATCATTCATTTTCATGTCACGAAGCTCATTCTTCATACTCATTACTTGTCCAATATTTCTTATTGAGAAGAGATTAATTAGGGCATCATACATCTTCTTAGATGAGTCAATATGAGAGATGTAGGGTATCAAGTGGTATTTTAGAGAGTCCACTATGATACTCATGGAATTTATGTCATTTTCCTTGAACTTCTCCATAACTGCAACGTTCTAAGGTTCCTTCTCTTTTCCTTCTTCAAACCGTGTTTCCACGATATTTCCTTTCACGATATCCAATACTATATTCTTGACAAGGATGAGGTCAGTCCTTGTCTTCCATGCTCTGAAGTTAGAAGCCCCTTCTAACTTGTTTTCTGATTTCATAGAGTATATCATGTCTCCTTTGACTTGGTCAACCTTTGACTTTGACCAAAAACTCAAACTTGACTTCTTAGCTTGCTGAGAATACCAGGAGGTGCGCTAGGTTAGGGCGCACTAGGCTATCCATAAATTAGGTCAATCTCTTCACTTAAGGTGACTCAACAATAGGGTTAGGGTTTTGTTGCTGCAACAAAAACTTTGACTGCAATTGCAACTGTAACTGAGCAAATCCTCCCAATCTATCTTCCGACAGTTATATTGTCCGAAGATAGTGTGGGCAGATAACCTGTTAGAAATACTAGGTGTGCTCGTTTAACCATAGACAATATAGCAATATTGTCACCCAACCATAGGCCAAAGCCACCCTCAACCACCTTAACCTTGACAGAGAATAATTCTAGAAGAAAACCCTAGGCCTAATAGCCAATCAATGTAGCATACCTCTCTCCAGAGATAGCACACAAGGCATAAATTCCAAACCATAACCAAGAGAAAGTCCAAGCCTAAAACCGAAAATACAAGTTGCAGTAGTTGCAGCTGCAACTACTCTCCAGTCTTGCACACTTACTAAATTTCTGCAGTTGCGAGCTGTGTGTGTACAAATGAGCTCCAACATTATGTATTTATACTACTCTTTCTTAGCTGTCTGGGCCAACTTCTCTTTCTGGAGGCTAAAGACTCAATATTAATTATTTTCTTTAGCCGACTTGTATTCTAGAGTTATGTCCAAAGCTTTAGGGTTTCTTCTTGATTTTCAGAATATTCTATTCTTTTCAGGGTATCACATGGAGGCTAATACCTCCCACAGCTACCATAATATCAACAACCCTCATAAGGGCAACATTCCATTTCCACACAATAATTAACACTTTCCATCATGTATCCTGTCACAATGTACTAAACTTTGGTAATGGGTCATGGTTCATTCTCTCATGAGAAGAGGGGCTAAAGGACCAACGATTGATTGCAACCTTTCATAAAAGAAGAAAAAAATGATGCTAAATAAAGAAAGAAAGAATATCAAAGGACTCTCAAAATCTAGTCCAACTTGAGCTCTACCCTTTCCGCGTTCGCCCTAATCCCAAAGCAGTGATGCTACAGTTTGAAACCTTATAGAGGGGACTTGCAAAAATGATAAGAGGACAATAAAAAGGAATATTAAGGGGTTGGAAAAACGTAGTGCTCATAAAGTGGTAACTCAAGAGAAAACACACCCTCCACAAAGGCGCTCATAGAAATGCACTCAATGACACCATAAGCCATGAAGTAAGCCCAAGTCATACCACTATCACACTTACTCTTGTAGGGTTATATTCTTTCATTACTTCCCCTAGGACATATCCCTCTACCTGGGTCTTTTCTTTCACTATTTTGCTTGGATCACCTAATAGGGTCAGATGAAGGTCCTCCTATACTCAAACTTGCCAAACCTACATAAAGTCCCAAGCTAGTGTGAAATTTGAAGGGGACACTTAATGTGAATTATTCATGTGGATTATATATTAAGTAATAACTTACTTTGCATGATTCAAGGACTAATATATCATATGAACATTGTATTTACTCGATTTCATATTTTTTTTTTGATCTAGATGCCCCTAACATGGTTCTTGAAGGACACCCAAAGCTTTCACCCAGGACGTTGTGCCTCTATTTCAGGATATGGAACGTGTAATTAAGAGAATTGAGGCACCCAATGACTTGACACATATATAAATTTTCTCTAACATCTTATATACCATTGAAGATGGGCATATGAGCTTGATTTTGATAGATATGGTCATGGTGGCACATAGATGGGAAGGAATCCCACACCCTTGGCTCTACACCCCAAATACTATATTGCATTGGATGGAGGACGTTGCACATGGAGATGATTGGAGGACACACATAGAAGATATATAACCTTCTCCTCTTTAGACGCCAACCCTTGCACCTTGGATGCTAGGCATTTAGATGGTGACGTCATGGTAAGGTTTGTTAGAGATGATGGGGTTTGCTGCCACTTGGATGCTAGTGATGACTTGAGATGTGGAATAGCATTATTCCACCACACTTGCACCTTAGACGATGACACATGGACTTGGAGAGGCCCTCCTACCCATTGGAGGCATGACATCACCACACATGTGACCATTTATGTATTCTTTTCATGATTTTGACATTTGTAGAGGCTAACTTGAGGGGTTGACCCCGCTTGTAAACATGACTTTTTACTTTTGGACAAAATGGAGCGCTAGGGTTTCCTTATAAATAAGGCTAGCACTCCATTTCATTTTTCATCATCACTTTCACTCCTCACATTTGTGTGGGAGAGATATAAAAGTTTTTCTCTACTCTCTTTTTGTCTCTTGGATCTCATGCACACTTGTTGAAGAGGGATCTTTGTGGATGCTTTTTCTTTATTGGATGGTATGTTTATGCAACTAGGGTTTTTCTTTGCCCAACGACTTGGATAAGTAAATAATTGCTGCAATTTTATGTCATTTCTAATATTTTAAGGTGATAATTACTATCTTGTTGCATTTTACTTTGTCTTGGTGAAACCCTAGGGAAAAGACATGCGTCTTTCTCTCCATATGCTTTGTTTGTCCAAGTTTTGTGAAAGCATTCTCTTGCTAGAATTCAAGGACCTAAGGCCCAAGAGGCTTTTTACCTTTAGGGTTTTGATCATGGTCTTTGATCCTTGATCTAGGTTATCTAGAAGAGAGAAAATGACACCTAGGGCACAAGATGCTTTGCACCCTAGGGATAATTTTCTAGAAGGTTTAGTCCTAAGTCCCGGGAGGCTTTTCACCTTAGGGTTTAAACCTCATTATTCTTTATCATCTAGTTCAATTTTCAAGGTGTTGCATGCTTGAATCCATAAGCCCTAAAAGACAATGACACTAGTCTAAATCTCTTCTCATGGTGAAAATTACACTTAGAATTAACATTCTCTCTCTCAAAGTGACTTTACTAACTTCTCTAACTCTAACTTTAGAAAACTAATGATATTTGTTGCTGATGTTGTAAAATTTTTCTACATCCAGCTTGGAAAAGTGGCTTAAGATACTCAAAAACTTATATTTAACAATTGGATGTTGTTGCAAATGTTAAAGGATTAATTTCTATGCTTAGTTGCTATATTTTTGGGTACTTTTTCTTGTTGTTGTTGCAAAAGATTGATTCCTATTATACATTGTATTACTGCTTTAATTTGCAACAACAATTGGATTTATTTCTGATCTCATGTCTAAGATGTCATTTATGAGCTATATAACTTGGTAACTGTGTATATCATGCTCCACATTGTTTATTGTCTCGTACATGTGAACCGATTACCTTGTTAAATTTATTACCTCTCCTAGACATAGACCTAAGTTTTAGGTGACCAAGATAGGGGGTTGTAGGCTCAACTAATCTTGCTATTTGATCCCTTGATGTCTCCAGGGAATCCTCCCTTGTGTTGGATATGATTCCATCACTAAAATTAGGGAAGTATCTACTTAGGTGACAATGGTAGAAACTTCCAATTGTTACATAAGATTGGTATCTTGTGCAAGCCTTTGCACAAGTAAAAATCATGTGATAACATTATGGCACCATTGTAGGGGAGAATTGAGTCTTTCTTTCTATGACATTCTTCTGGTAAACTTACCCCAAATCCCTTATCCTCAACTTTACCTGAAGACTCCATTAAGGGTAGAATCCCTTATTTACCTTGATGATCCTTGTCTAAAGAGATCATTCGATGACTCCACTGGTATATTTTGAGGTGTCATCCTATCCTAATACCTTTGTAGATTACTAAGTAATGGAATCATGGAACCCTCAGATTACCATGAATTGTATCCTTCTATTGATTTTGAAAGTATTCATGGATATCCAAATATGTTTGACCTAAAGTTTACAATAAATTGTCCAAAGTTTAATAATGACCCGTCTTTAGGAATTTCTCATGTTGTAGAGTTTTTGAAGTACATACAAGGAGTAGAAGCGAGACATGATGATGTACAATTTATTTTATTTTATTTTTTTATGTATTCATTTTCATTAGGATTACAAGATCAGATCAAGGTTTGTTGCAAACCAAAGGACATGTCTTCCTTCGTAGACCTCGTTGGCAATTTTCTTGAGCATTGTACCCCACCTTTTTAGACATACCAAAACATCCTTCAAGATCTCAGAACATCCCTTAAAAGGGAAGCCTTCTTCCTTGACCATATTGTAGAAGAACTTAGGGAGGTGCACCATGCTCAAGAAAAGAGTTATATTGGGAATGTTCATCCACATGACGATAACACATGGGAATTCGCTCTACCAGTTAAGGAAGAATTGTGGGAAGAACTCTCCCAAAAATTGAAGGAAAATGTTCAATAATATAAGAAGTTTTGCAGGAAATTGGTTGATCATTGTAGAGATGTACAAATTTTTATTGACATTTGTGCATTAAGGTGAGGGGATAATGAACTCATATTGGAAAGGTATGAGCAATGTCTCACTGATTCCATGAAGCAAGAACTCACTAAAAAATATTGTGGGGTAAGGACACTGTGTGCCAACATGTGAGAGAAATATGATCATCCTTTTATTTTGTCCAAGATATTGGAGTTTGATGTAGAGGTGGGAGAATGGGATGATTAAGAAGAAGACACAGATCTTGAAAACGTTCTCCCTCCAGACGATCAAGCGAACAATGAATAATTTATTGACGAAGAATCTCCACATCTTGAGCATGCCTTGGATGAGAGTCTTCAAGATCACACACCTCCAAGGAAAGAAACTAAGGAAGACATTTATGAGGAGGGTTCCCAAATCCTTGAAGAGGAGAAATAATCAACTCATGATTCCATCAAAGACAATGGATATTTGATTAAAGAATGAGAACCTAAAGAGGTGATTCATGAGAAAGGCCACCAAGTACACAAAGAAGAACATGAGCTTATTTATGAAATTGTTAAAGAACAATTTGATGAATCACACCATGTTGAAGACCCAATCCTCAAAGAGGGCCCTCATGAAGATCCTCCATTTGATGAAGACGAAGTCACTCAATTTTCTTCCTCTCCCGCACATGAAGAAGAGAACATGGTAAGTTGTACTCCTTTCCAAGTTTTTTATGTTGCTTCATTTCATGATTTGGAAAGTGAAGAGGTTCTAGAGGAGCCCTTGGATGCATTAGACCCATCATGCTATAATAAAGATGATGATACAATTGAAAATATTGATGATTTTATACATGTTGGGTGACGTAAATGGGATATGAGTTGTTCTTGTTTTAATGGAGGTCCCATTTATGACATTGAAGGTTGCTTCCAAATAAATAATATATAATTTTTGCATTTAGAACAACCATATGTGATTGCTAATGATTCATATGTATGGAAACATAAAGATGATATGATCACAGATCTATTCCAACCACCAAGTATGACTTATTGCAACACTATCATGATGGTTTCCAGTCATATCCTAGAAGGTTTGATACATATTCTTTTGAGCACTTGGATGTATCCTATGAAAAATATTTTCAACCACCTTTATGCTCTAACTTTGATGAAAATGAGGCCATGATTTTCCCTAAACAATATTTTTGTAACACCTTGTTTCCCCCAGTTTGTAAATATAACTATATTGGCCAATAGACTATGGAAAACTCTATATGTGTGAATGTTTGATTTGATGGACCTTTGTATAAAAGGTTGATGAATGCAAATTCTGTTATTTTAATAGAAAATGGATAAGTGTTGCATTACTGCTGGAAAGGGGATGTGATAAGAGAGACCACAAATGCTGTGAAAGAGATGGTGAAGGGGACCGAGAATGGTTGCGTTAACCTTCACCAGAACAGTACCTTGCTGGATTTAATTGCTCAGGATCATAACAAACCTCCGAACCAGAAATGAATGTCATTCAGGCTGGTAGGTGGGAATACATCCTCAAGATTTAATGAGGGGATGGGGAAGACCACCCATCTGTAAGGATTCCAGACCCGACGACGGACTGGGAATTCGGTCCACACACGATATTTCTAAGAGAGGCAAGAAAGGAAGGCGTGGTGGACAGAGGAGGACCTATGAAGGGTGCACAAAGAAGAAACTGATCTCTTGGGTTCAAGGGAGAACTGTGAAAAGAGTGTGTTCTGAACGTGGGAAATAGAGACTGAGACAAGAGAAGGAGAGTAACCTTCATCCATACCTATTTCTGAGCGAGAAGAAGAGATTCAATATCAAAGCATCATGGTCTAGCTCGGGGGTGGCTAGTGGTAAATCCATTAGGAGTGACTGAGCCTATGGTTGGGTGGAAATGAGAACCCCTTCCAGCTTTCACTTCATGTTATCTGGTTCTGATAAGTGTTTTTCATACCCTATGCATTGAATTGGGAATTAATGGTTGTCTGCATGGATTTACATATCTATAAATGGTTTATGTATTGAAATGGTTAAGTTATGTGTATACGTTTTCTTCCTTGATAACTTATGCTTCTTCTTTTCCTGTATGCTCCAGTTTAACCCTTAAAGGTGTTTTCCCCAGGGGGCTACCTCACAACTTCGGAGTTGGAGAAATCCTCCTGGCACTGCTACCATCTCAGTAATCTCACAGGATTACCCAGCTCTGTTTCAGAACTTAAAGTTTTGTGAATTAGGGAGGCATTTCCTTCAAACTAGTAGTCTGAGAGACCTTGAACTCGCGACCACGAACTTAACAAAAACCCAGATAAGAATGGAGTTCATAGCTCGAGAGTCATCTGAAGGTCCATGTGACTTGGGCCTAGGAACCCTGCGCTAAGCCCGAAAGGAGCTAGCTCATAATGGTTTAGGAATTTCGGGAGTTCGACGCCCTGGGATGCCAACTTTCACGATAGTCAAAGTTACCCGAACTCCCTGAGTAACAAGAGCAGTAGATGAAACAAGAACCCGACAGAGGGGATGAATGCGAGCCTTTCATCGGGAGGAAAACCTATCTCATTCATTAGATCGAATCAAATATCCACTAGAGTTAACAGATCAAACACTAGCTGTTCAATTAGATTGATGGTTGGGAATCATTGCAGAGCGCGAGGGTGAAATTAGAAAATGTGCTAATTCACGGCTCGCAATCAAACAACGCCGTTGATCTCGTCAGGGTGAAAGATAAAAAACCATGATTAGACAGAGTCAGTCGATTAGTTTCAAGATTACAGAGATTGGGCCCCGCAATCACTAGGAACCATTGATCTGTGAACATAGATCCATGGTTGGGAATCATTGCAGAGCGCGAAGGTGAAATTAGTGGATGTGCTAGTTCATGGCCTGCAATTAACCAACACCGTTGATCTTGTCAATGTTAAATATCAACGGCCATTATTAGACAGAGTCGGGAGAGGACCTTTCAGATTGCAGATATTGAGCTCTCCAATAAAGAGCGAGCACGTTGGGGCTCCACAATCACTATGAATCGTCGATCTGTGAAACAAATCGATATTGGCTAGATCTCGACCATGAAAATATGAGGGAGGTTGAAAGATGATCAGACCACAATGACGAGGCACAGTGACACCATCCATGGTGACATGGATTTAAGCTTGACGAGCCACGTGCCACTTGGATTCATGTGCATTGCATACCCTAGAGCCCCTTTTGCACGTGATACGTGTCATCCCAGATAAGGGCACGTGTCACCCTTGACCCAACTATGTGTCAGTCCCTGGTACATGCCCACCTCACCCACGTGGTTGGTGAAATGACTGGGATTCCAGGAGTCTGAAGGATTTGCGGTGCTTCGAAAATCCTCGAAGTGCCGAAGTAGATCCTAGCCGTTGGCACAGGAAGGAAGGCACATGGAAGTAGATTGATAACTCTGAAGAAGAACACTCTAGAGAACCACGAGGAAGTGAAGTCCCAAAGTGCCAAAGTCCATCAGAACCGTACGATGGAAGGGGATGCGTGGCGCTTGATCTGTGACTCTGGGTACAGAGCACTTCAGAGGAAAAATGCTTTAGAGTGTTCGAAATTCCCAAACTCCAAAGTCTCGAAGTAGATTACAACCTTCGATCATGAAGGAGGCATGTCACTCGATCTGTAACTCCCAGTACATAGTACTTTGGAGGAAAAAGGATTTAGAGTTTTCAAAACTCCCGAACGCCAAATTCCCGAAGTAGATTACAACTGTTGATCATGAAGGATGCGTGGCGCTTGATCTGTAACTCTGGGTACATAGTACTTCAGAGGAAAAAAGGATTTAGAGTGTTCGAAACTCCTGAACGCCAAGGTCCAGAAGTGGATCATAGCCGTTGATCACGAGGGATGCGTAGCACTTGATCTGTGACTCTGTGTACAAAGCACTTCAGAGGAAAAAGGCTTTAGAGTGCTCGAAACTCCCGAACGTCGAAGTCCCAAAGTAGACTACAGCCGTCGATCACGAGGGATGCGTGGCGCTTGATTGGTAAATCCAGGTACGAAGTACTTCGGGAAGAAAATATTTTGGAGTGCTCAAAACTCCCAAAGTGAATTAGGGCTATCAAAATCGCAGAGGACACGCGGCGTCAGATTGTGAACTTCAAATATTTTCCACTCCAAAATATTTGCACTGTGGTTGTCTTGGCGCCTGTTGTCCTGGCATCGGGTCATATCCCACGGTGATATGCGAGTATAGATGGATGGAAGAGCTCGAAGAACTTAGGAGAGGATATCTACCAGTTTTGAGATCGGTTCGGAGCATGGAGACCGTGGCTGGAAAGCTCTGGAAGAGATGAATGGGCTAGAGACCCTGAATGGGGTTTTTTATTTTCTTAAGAAGAATGAAATTTTGACGCCCCAAAATGGGTGTGTTACAAATTGGTATCAGAGCATGGTTAGAAAACTTGGCCTACTTGGGCTCATGGATGAGTCACTTAAAAAAAAAAACTATGTTTAAAGCAAATATTAAGGGTGATGTCCTACCTTACCTCTTCCTAAAGAGTTTGGTTAAACTATTACTAAAGAAAAGAATGAAAGCTTTCTATTGTGTGTGTGTATTTAAGAAAAATGAACTATGTGTTGTTCATGAAATAATATAATGTTAGCTAACATCAAGTGTTTTGTCAGCACTCCAGCAGTTGGTGAATCACGGGAAACCACCAACATAAAGGATGGTGACACGCCAGGAAGTAGGGGATGGCTCCCACAATAGAGATGAATATTCTAACGAGAGGAGCGTGGTGGAGACCCTTCCGGATCTAGAGAAAACTGTAAGGAGCCTTATGGCCAAATTACAGAGTTACAAGGCCGACAACGAGAGATTAATAAAGGAGAAAGAGAAACAAACAAAAATCAATGCCGTCTAGCTGCACAACTTATTCGATATATAGAGGCAACTGCAACATGGACTTGCAACCAATCATGTGGACTGATGAAATACATAGAGAAGTCAAAGTCCACATGAGATACAAAGATGTGGTCTCATAAGTGGCCACACAGGGAGAAGTATATTGAGGAAGGCCCAACCTGGAGCCCAAGGACGCTCATTAGGAGAGTCCTCAAGAAAGGGAATTGGCAACTCCAAGGGATATTCTAGTAGAAAAACTAGCTCACATTCTCAGAAGAAACTAAAGAAGCGAAAGCATTCCAAAAGTCATAACCCTGAAGAGTTCAATAAAGCCAAACCACCCTCTTTCCATGGAGAGATCAAGAAAGGGGAAGAGGCAAAAGCTTGGCTTCTTGGTTTAAATAAGTACTTCAGAGTTCATGACTATTCTGAAAACTTGAAGGCTCGAATAACCATCTTCAACTTGAATGGAAAGGCTTCCATTTGGTGGGAAGATCTTAAGAATGTGAAGGAATCCATGAAGAGGACTTATCATGGAAAAATTTTGAGAAACACTTCAAGAAGAAACATCTGTCAGAGAAATACTTGGATGTGAAGACTAAGGAGTTATATGAACTCAAGATGAGACAACTCAACATAGAGGAATGTGTCAATAAATTCCTTGAGTTGCTGAGGTATGTACCCTACATAAAATATGAAAAGGTAAAAGTGAAACAATTTCTCAGTGGATTACCTCAGACCTAATGGAACAAGATTGAGTTTGACAAGCCAAAGACCTTAGAAGACACTATCAGGAAGGCAAGGTATTGTTATGAATAGTTTGGGCGTCAGATAGAACCTCGCGAGGACTGGAAGAAGAAGAGTAGTTCGGGGTTCAAGAAGAAGCAGTTTAAATCCTCAAGATTTAAGAACTATAAGAAGGATTCAAGGATGATCCTTCCTACCCAAAGTGTGTATCAACATAATTTCCCCTCCCAGAGTGGAAATAAACCTTTTGGATCAACCCCAGGAAAGACCGATAACCCAAAGAGAGAACCCTTAAAATGTTGGGGTTGCAGAAAAGAACATCTGCTGAGGGATTTCCCACACAGACAACATAACAATAGGAGAGTCTACAACATCCAAGAAGCTACCACACTTAATGATGTGGCTAGGAGCATGCCACAAATTTATGCAACTTTGGATAATAAACAAGCCGATCACCAAGCTTCAGTGGTGGAGATGGAAGGTATGATCGCCAACCGTCTAGTTTCTATTTTAATTGACCCTGGTTCTAACTTGAGTTATGTGGCCCCTTAGAATGTTGATAAGTGTAAACTGCAACCAGTTAGACATGTTAAGCCATGGTTGGTACAGCTAGCCACTAGAACCAAAATAAAAGCAACAAAGGTCATACCATCTTGCCAATTTATCATGGATGGATTTCCCACCCAAGAGACCCTTAACATACTTCCCCTAGGATATTATGACTTGTTGATTGGTATGGATTGGTTGGATGATTATAAAACTAAGTTGGATTGTTACCATAAAACTTTAGAATGTGTAAATGAATAAGGGAGAAAGATAACCCTCCAAGGGATTCAAAAACTTGTCTCAGTGAGACGAATATCAACCCTTCAAATGAAAAAGTATTGCAGAAAGGGGTGTTCTCTATATGAAATACATGTGTTGGAATCTATTGAGGATGACAAAATGAACCTAGAGGACCACCCCATATTAAGAGAGTATACATACATGTTTCCAAAAGAGGTATTGGGTCTACCTCCAAGAAGAGACATTGACTTCTCGATAGAAATTGCACCAGGAGCAGTGCTAGTGTCCAGGACACCCTATAGGATGAGTACACCCGAGCTAGTTGAGCTCAAGATACAGCTAAAGGAAATGATGGATAAAGGCTACATCTTTCCCAATGTGTCTCCATGGGGAGCACCATCCTTGTATGTGAAAAATATATATGAAACACTCTGACTGTGCATAGATTATAGAAAACTCAATAAGACAACCATAAAGAACAAGTACCCCTTACCAAGAATCGATGACTTGTTCGACCAATTAGGGGGTGCCTCCATTTTCTCAAAGATTGATTTTAGGTCTAGATACCATCAAGTCCGAATCAAGGATGAAGACATCCACAAAATTACCTTTGGGACAATGTATGGCCACTATGAATTTGTGGTGGTGCCATTTGGATTAACCAATGCCCCCGCCACTTTTATATGCTTGATGAAAAATGTACTTAGAAAATTCCTAGACATATTTGTATTGGTTTTCATTGATCATATCTTAATATACTCCAAGAACAAGGAGGAGAATGAAGAACATATTATAATTATACTTCAAGTACTAAGAGAGCATCAACTCTACGCTAAGTTTAGCAAGTGTGACTTTTTACAGAAGAAAGTACATTACTTAGGCCGTGTTATATTTGAAGAAGGGGTGGCAGTGGACCCTGAAAAGATCATATCTATTATGGAATGGCCTACCCCAAAGGATGTATCTGATATCATATCCTTTATGGGCTTAGCAGGATATTATAGAATGTTCATAAAAGGATTTTCCAATATTGGTTGTCCCATCACTGCCCTCCAGAAAAAGGGGGTTAAATTCACTTGGACATCAGAATGTGAAGAAAGATTTTAGGAGCTGAAATACCTTCTGATCCATGCACCCATGCTAAATATTGCAGACCCTGATAATGAATTCCTCGTGTGTACAAATTCTTGCAATGAAGGACTCAGAGGAGTCCTTATGCAATAAGGACGTGTAATTTGCTATGAATCCATGAAATTGAATGAGAATGCAATCAATTATGTGACCCATGATCTAGAGTTGGCTGCCATAGTGCATGCTTTAAAAATGTGGAGGCATTACCTTCTAGGTAGGAGATTTGTACTTATGACAGACCACTATGGATTGAGGCACCTGTTTGATCAACCGAAACTCAATGATAGACAATCTAGGTGGATGGATATCCTTAGTGAGTTCGATTTCAAAATCAAACACATCAAAGGGAAGGAAAATAGGGTGGCCAATGCCCTTAGTAGAAGTGTGAAAATGATTCACCTAGAAGTAGTAAGCACCTGCGAAATGAATGTAAGAGAAAGAATCAGGAATTCACAAGAAACAGATGCATCCTTCAAGACCATGAACTCATACCTAAGGCAAGAGCCTACAGGGCTAAAGTATGAAGTCTATCAGATGCTTGATGAAGGCTTGCTGACCTACAAAAATAGATCGAATATTCCAAGTTGTGATGAATTGAAGAGGTTCATAATGGATGAAGTACACAAGAGACCATATAATGGTCATCCAAGATATCATAAAATGATTACAACCACTAGGAAACAATTCTATTGGCCTGGAATGAAAAGTGACATAGCTGACTATCCAGCTAAGTGCCTAGAATGCCAACAAGTTAAGGCAAAACACTGGCACCCAGCGGGGTTGTTGCAGCCTCTACCAATTCCATAATGGAAATGGAAAACCATTTCCATGGATTTCATCACCGGATTACCAAAATTGGCTAAGCAAAATGATGCCATCATGGTAGTGGTGGAAAGATTGAGAAAGTCTGCTCACTTCGTTCCTGTCAAGTCGACTTGTAAGGAAGTAGATATTGCCAACATCTTCATGAAGGATATATTTAGATTGCATGGCATGCCTAAAGATATTGTATCCGATAGAGACACAAAGTTCACTTCAAGATTTTGGAAATCCTTGATGGATGGTTTTGAGACTAAATTGTTGTTTAGCACAACCTATCACCTCCAAAATAATGGGCAGATAGAGAGAGTAAACCAAATATTAGAAGACATGTTAAGGATGCATGTAATGCATCAGCCTAAGAAGTGGGAAGACTACCTGCCATTGGTAGAATTTTCCTACAACAACTATTATCAAAAGTCACTAAAGACGAGCCCTTTTGAATCCCTCTATGGTAGAAAATGCAAGATTCCAATCAACAGGAGTAATCCAGTGGATAGAATTACAATCGGATTGGACATGCTGAAAGAAATGGAACAACAAGTGATTTAGATAAAACAAAATATGAAAATTGCTCAGGATAGACAGAAGAGCTACGCCGACAGAAAGAGAACTCCTAGAGAGTTCAAGACAAGAGACCATGTCTATCTTAGAGTTAGGCCTAGGAAGAGTTCCCTGAGAATGGGAGATTGTGCCAAGATGACACCTCAATATTGTGGAACCTTTGAAGTCTTAGATATAGTGGGACCTGTAGCCTATAGGCTAGAACTCCCTCCCATAGTAAAGGCACATAATGTTTTCAATGTTTCATTATTGAAGAAATATGTACATGATTCTAATCATATAATTGACTGGTCTGTGATCCAGGTGGAGCCAGAGGGAGAATTCTTGCTAGAACCTCAATGGATACTAGACAGGAGGGAAACCTCACTCAAGAACCAAACCATTGCACAGGTCAAGGTACAGTGGAAACACTTTGGCCCAGATGAGGCTACGTGGGAAATGGAGGATGCCATGAGACAAACATATCCAATTTTTTTTACTTCTGTATATACATATCATGTTGAAATATAGAACATCGAGGACAATGTTCCTTTAAGGGGGAGGGAATTGTAACACCATGTTTCCCCTAGTTTGTAAATATAACTATATTGGCCAAGACACTATGGAAAACTCAATATGTGTGAATGTTTGATTTGATGGACCTTTGTATAAAAGGTCGATGAATGTAAATTCTGTTATTTTAATTGAAAATGGATAAGTGTTGCATGATTGCTAGAAAGGGGATGTGATAAGAGAGACCACAAATTCCATAAAAGAGATGGTGAATGGGACTAGGAATGGTTGCGTTAACCTTCACCAGACCAATACCTTTTTGGATTTAATTGCTCAGGATCAAAACAACCCTCCAACCCAGGAATGAATGTCATTCAGGCTGGTAGGTGGGAAGACCTCCTCAATAGTTAATGAGGGGATGGGGTAGACTGCCCATCTGTAAGGCTTCCATACCTGACCACATACTGGGAATTTGGGCCACACACAATATTGTTGAGAGAGGGAAGAAAGGAAGGCATGGTGGATAGAGGAGGACCTAGGAAGAGTGCAGAGAGGATAAACTGAGCTCTTGGGTTCAAGGGAGAACTGTTAAAAGAGTGTTTTATGATCGTGGGAAATAGAGACTGAGATGGGAGAAGGAGAGTAACCTTCGTCCCTACCTATTTCTGAGTTGGAAGAAGAGATTCAATATCAAAGAATCATGGTATAGCTCGAGGGTGGCTAGTGGTAAATTCATTAGGAGTGACTAAGCCTATGGTTGG
Source organism: Picea engelmannii (assembly GCA_009831015.1). Lineage (NCBI taxonomy): Eukaryota > Viridiplantae > Streptophyta > Pinopsida > Pinales > Pinaceae > Picea > Picea engelmannii. The sequence goes on from ML777574.1 coordinate 410,701, forward strand.
GTGGAAACAAGCACCCCTTCCAGCAGTCGCTTCACGCTATCTGGTTTTGATAAAAAAATTTCATACCCTATGAATTGAATTGGGAATTAATGGTTGTATGCATGGATTTACATATATATAAATGGTTTCTATATTGAAATGGTTAAGTTGTGTGTATACGTTGGCTTCCTTGAGAACTTATGCTTATTCTTTTCCCGTATGCTCCAGTTTAACCCTCGAAGGTGTTTTCCCCAGCGGGATACCTCACAGTTCCAGAGTTGGAGCAAGCCTCTTGGCACTTCTACCATCTCGGTAATCTCACGAGATTACCCATCCCTGATTCAGAACTTAAAGTTCTGCGAATTAGGGAGGCGTTTTCTGCAAACCAATAGTTTGAGAGACCTTGAACTCGTGACCATGACCTTTCCCAAAACCCGACTAAGAACGAAGTTCATATCCCGAGAGTCATCTGAAGGTCCATGTCACCTAGGCCTAGAAACCCTACGCTAAGCGCGAAAGGAGCTAGATCATAATGGTTTAGGAATTTCAGGAGTTCAATGCCCTGGGATGTCAACTTTTAGAATAGTCAAAGTTACTCGAACTCCCTAAGTAACAAGAGATGCAGATGAAACAAGAACCTGAGAGAGGGGATGAATGCGAGCCGTTCATCGGAAGGAAAACCTATCTCAGTCATTAGATCGAATCAAAGATCCATTGGAGTTAACGGATCAAACACCAGCCGTTCGATTAGATCGATGGTTGGGAATCATTGCGGAGCGCGAGGGTGAAATTAGCGAACATGTTAGTTCATGGACCACAATCAACCAACGCTATTGATCTTGTTAGGGTGAAAGATCACCGACCACGATTAGACAGAGTCAATCGAGTACTTTCCAGATTGTGGAGATTGGGCCCTGTAATCATTGGGAATCGTTGATTTGCGAACAAATATCAATGGTTGGGAATCATTGCGAAGCATGAAGGTGAAATAAGAGGACGTGCTAGTTCATGACCCACAGTTAACCAACGCCATTGATCTCGTTGGGTTGAAATATCAACGACCACGATTAGACAGAGTCTGAAGAGCACCTTTCTAATTGTGGAGATTGAGCTCTCTGATAAAGAGTGAACACGTTGGGGCCCCACAATCACTGTGAACCATCGATCTGTGAACAAATCGGTATTGTCCGGATCTTGACTGTGAAAATATGAGGGAGGTTGAAAGATGATCAGACCGAAACGATGAGGCACAATGATGCCATCCATGGTGATGTGGATTTAAGCTTCATGAGCCATGTGCCACTTGGATTCATGCGCATCACATACCCTAGAGCCCCTTTTGCACGTGATACGTGTCATTCCAGAAGAGGGTATGTGTCACCCCTGACCCAACTACGTGTCAGTCCCGGGTACATGCCCACCTCGACCGCGTGGTTGGTGAAACGACTGGGATTCTGGGAGGCCAAGACTTCAGGACTCCGGAGTATTTGAGGTGCTTCGAAAATCCCTGTAGTGCTAGAGTAGATCCTAGCCATTGGCATAAGAAGGAAGGCACGTTGCAGTAGATCGTTAACTCCAGAGAAGAAGACTTCGGAGGAACACAAGGGAGTGAAGTCCCGAAGTCCATCGGAATCGTTCGATGGAAGGGGATGGGTGGCGCTCGATCTGTGACTTTGGGTACATATCACTTTGGAGGAAAAAGGATTTAGAGTGGTCAAAACTCTCAAACGCCGAAGTCCCAAAGTAGATTACAACCATCGATCATGAAGGACGTGGGACGCTCGATTTGTAACTCTGGGTATGGAGTAATTCGAAGGAAAAAGGATTTAGAGTGTTCGAAACTCCTGAACGCTGAAGTCCCGAAGTAGATTACAACCACCGATCATGAAGGACGCATGGCGCTCGATATGTAACTCCAGGTACGGAGTAATTTAGACGAAAAAAGGCTTTAGAGTGTTCGAAAGTCCCGAACTCCGAGTTCCCGAAGTGGGTCACAGCCGTCGATCATGAGGGACGCATGGCGGTCGATATGTGACTTCGGGTATAAAGCACTTCAGAGGAAAAAGGATTTAGAGTGCTTGAAACTCCTGAATACCGAAGTCTCGAAGTAGACTACAACCATCAATCACGAGGGACGCATGGCGCTTGATCGATAACTCCGGGTACAAAGTAATTCGAGGATAAAATATTTTGAAGCACTCAAAACTCTTGAATGCCGAAGTCTCGAAGTGAATCAGGGCCGTCAAAATCTCAAAGGACACGTGGCATCGGATTTTGAACTTCAGAATATTCGCATGGTGTTTGTTTTTACGCCTGTTGTCCTGGCATCGAGTCATATCCCGCGGTCACATGCGAGTATAGATGGATGGAAGAGCTTGAAGAACTTGAGAGAGGATATCTGCCATCTCTGAGCTCGGTTCAGAGCATGGATACCATGGCTGGAAAGATATAGAAGAGATAAATGGGATAGAGACCCCAAATGGGGGTTTTGATTTTCTTAATAAGAACAAAATTTTGGTGCCCCACCATGGGTGTGTTACAATTTTCATGACGAGAGTTTCCAACCTTCTCCTTTTTCATCTTTCTATTTCGCTTAAAATACGACTGGGATTTTTCCTCCCAATGGTGATTTTAGTATGGGGAAAAGTTATTTTCAACCTATGGTTTGTTGCAAGGATTTTCAGTTTCACATAGAATATCGATAAGTCCTATGTTGCGAGCAAATTTTTTTCTTGAGATATTTACCCATGTCCAAGTCTTCATCCATCCATCCTTGGATAATCATCGAGCATCCTTCAGATTTATTTTCATTCCATCCCAAGCCTTGAAGAATGATGAAATCCAATATAGTGAACCTTTAGGGTGTTTGATTCAACCCAATGAGCCTTCATCTTATTGCATCCCTATTCAAAGATAGATTGAGCAATCATGTGGGAATGTGTCTTGGAATAATTGTGTTCTTCCCTCCCACCCTTATGAGATTGATTCCATTTCGGGCTCTAATTTAGTGGTTATCCAAACTCATGATCATTTTTTTCTTGATATATTTATGATTTGGTTTGTAACTAAGAACAAAGGTAGAATTTTTGGATTTGATGAAACATTAGGATGGATACATTGGTTATATGATTATACCTAGATTTTTGGTTGTCATGTAGCGTTAGGGTAGGCCATGTGCATCATGCATTTCATGATAGCATATATTTGAATGTGCATGTCATTGCATTCTCATTTTTAATATTATGCATCCATGTTAGGAACTTGCATTTTTCATTATATTTTTGTTGGGCATGTGTTAAATTGATCCAAAATCGGATCCAGAAGCCTGACAAGGCTTGAAAAATGCTCAAAAATGAAAGTGCTCAGAATCTGACGAAACCAACGCCATTGCGTCCGCCTCGTCTTCCCAATTCCGACGGTATATTTACTTTGTCAAACAGAATCCTTATGTGAAAGTTATCGCGTTTTGATCGGAAGCCCAAACAGGGAAAAAGTCAAAGGTCAACTGGTCAAAAAGTCAACGTTGATGACATCAGCATGTTGACTGTGCAGTAGATGATGTGGCACTCTCTGGCTGATGGTGATTGGGTAGGTTTGC
>ML777574.1:414327-467779 GCA_009831015.1 Picea engelmannii
TCAGTCAAAGTGGCAGGTTTCAAAAGTTTTGGGGTCCCTGGGTTTTGAACCCATGACCAACCACTAAGCCTAAGCGCCTTCACAATAGTCCTATAACCAATGCGCCCAAATTATTTTATGTTATTAAAACCCACAATATAAAAGATATTGCATAGTATTATGGCGCATAAAGGAGGGGGCTGGGGGCTAAGCCCCAACGCGTGGTCGTGTAAATGCATATGAACTTAAAAGGGGGCGCGCGCTCAGAAAAGGGGGCTTATGCCAAATTTTAACCAATTTATAGTTAAAAGTGGGTTTTAATTAATGTTTAGCCCATTTTTAATGAAATTAACTCATTTTTGGTGAGCCTAAATTCATGGAGGAAGTTGGAGATGGATAACCAACTTCCCAAATATTTAACCAAGGCCATTTTTAGGCCAAGGGGACAAGCTTTGGAGAGAAATCAAAGCATAGATGCTGAGAGGAAGCCAAGTCAAAGCCAGTTTGAGGCAGGGAAGCCGTTGAGGAGGAGATGCTGTTGGACGATTTTTGAGAGCTTCAGACATCCGTTTCGCGTGCCGTCTTTTGTGCAAGATTCTAGAGATCTGGGCGAACATGACCAGATCAGTCTAGAAGCCATTTGGAATTGTAATGATGTACCATTGTGCTTTCGAAAATAAATAAAGAAGCCTCCCCCACAGAGAAAAGGCTCGGAGACGTAGGCAAAGTTGTGCCGAACTCCGTTATCAACCTGTGTATTATGGTTTGCTGTTTTTCATTGCATTTCAGATCTGCATATATGTAAATGGCTGTATAATTCCTTTTCTTTTATTGTTATTTTGTTAAGTTTCTCAATGGTTAATTAATGCATGCAAATAAAAACTCAACCATAAGTCATTCGAAAAATCCTGATGGATCATAAATTCTTTGTAAAAAATGATCCCATGTACTGTACACTGATATGGAAATTAGGGTTGTTGACTAATCCGGGTCAATGGATTAGGGGTTTGGATGCCGCGAGATCCTATATGTATATTGTATTGTAAAAAATGAAGAATATGACGAACAAAATATTAGAGGTGCAACTCTAAACATGTTGCTAGTTTTCCCGATTTGGGTTTCCAGGGTAAAATCTCTGTGTAATGTGTGTGTGTGTGTGTGTGCCATTGTATATTTTATGCTTTTATTAAGATTTTTTTTGCAATGATTAATTGTACAAGGTTAAAATATACAATTATATCTTTACCATGTATAGTTGTAGTGAATTTTTATTTCCAACATGATTTTTTAATTTACTACTAACCCTAGTGGATCACAACCACCGGTCTTTACTACTAAAGTGTTAGTGCTATTAGAAGTGGGTGCAAGATTGTAGGTATTGGACAATGATATATGTTGAGGTTCTCATGAGATCTACAGTGAGCGCATGCCCCCATGTTGGAGCCAGATGTTATTCCCCCATTCCCAGGGGTAACTAGAGGAGATCATGTCTCATGCCCTACACTGAAGACAATGATACTGAACATGATGATGATCAACACATCCATGGATAAAAACCCAACAACCCCCCTTATATTACCGCTTTTGATTAATATTAGCAAAGCTCATCACATCTAGTCAAATAAGTGTATGGGAGATGGTAAGCCAACGCCACCATGAGGTATGTTAGTCCTTCTTTCATGAGAAGTGTTGTGCTTAATATACTGGGCAAGTGGATAATGATCATCGATTGAAGTTGGATAATAGATCACTAGCTCAAGAAGTTATGTTTGTTTCCTTGTTTCACCTTGGTGGCCAACATATGTGCCCTACTCCCATGTTGTCACTGCATAGGGAAAATTGGTACTACTGGGGGGACCTCATAGGGGTAACGTTCCATTTCCCCACCATACTCAATGATTTTCATCCTAGAGCTTATCACAATGTACTAAACTTTGGTAATGGGTCATGGTTCATTCTCTCATGAGAAGAGGGCTTGAAGGCCTAAAGGTTGATTGTAGTTGTTAATAAAAGAACAAAAGAATGATTCCAAGGAAAGAAAGAAAGAATAACAAAGGACTTTCAAAATCTAGTCCAAACTTGAGCTCTACCCTTTCCACATTCACCCTAGTCCCAAAGTAGTGATGTTATAGCTTGAAAACTTATAGAGGGGACTTGAAAATATGACAAGAGGGAAATAAAAATGAATATTAAGGGATTGGAAAAACATTGTTCTTAGAAAGTGGTAACTCATGAACAATCACACTCTCCACAAATGTACTCATAGAAATGGATTCAATGACACCATAAGATATGCAATAATCCCAACACGTACCACTATCACACTTACTCTTGAAAGGTTCTTTTCTTTCACTACTTACCCCGAGACATATCCCTCTACCTGGGTATTTTCTTTCACTATTCGGGTTGGCACACTTAATAGGGTCAGATGAAGGTCCTCCCATATTCAAACTTTCCAACCTACATAAAGTCCCGAGCTAGTGTGGAATTTGAAGGGGATACTTAATGTGAATTATTCATGTGGCTTATATCTTAAGTAACAACTTACTTTGCATGATTCAAGGGCCAATATATCTTATGAACATTGCATTTACTAGATTTCATATATATTTTTGATTTGGATTCCCCTGACACGATTCTTAAAGGACGCTCTAGGATTTCACCCAAGACGCTGTGCCTCTGTTGTAGGATATGTCACATGTGATGTAGAGCATTGAGTAACCTAGTGACTTGACACATATAGAAATTGGCTCTCACATATTTTTGACCTTGGACAATGGACATTTGGGATTGATTTTGATAGATATGATCATGGTGGCATAAACATGGGCATGAATCCCACACCCTGGGATTTACACCCCATAGAATATATTGAATTGGATGGAGGATGTTGCATATAGAGATGATTGGAGGACACACAGAGATGATATACAACCTTCTCCTATTTGGATGCCAGCCCTTGCACCTTGGACGTTGGGAATTTAGGTGATGACATCATGCTAGGGTTTAACATAGATGATGGGGTTTGATGCCACTTGGATTCTAGTGATGACTTGAGATGTGACATAACATTATACCACCACATTTTCACCTCAGACGATGACACATGGCCTTGGAGAGGCCCTCCTATCTCACTGGAGGCACGACATCACCACACATGTGACCATTTATGTATTATTTTCATGATTTTGCAGAGGCTAACTTCAGGGGTCGGCCCCACTTGTAAACACAACTTTTGAATTTTGGAAAAAATGGAGCGCTAGGGTTTCCTTATAAATAATGTAACACTCCACTTCATTTTTCATCATCACTTTCACTCCTCACAATTGTGTGAGAGAGCTAGAAAAGTTTCACTCTACTCTCTTTTTGTCTCTTGGATCCAATGCACACTGGTTGAAGAAGGATCTTTTTGGATGCTTTATTTTATCAGATGGTGTGTTACTGCAACTAGGGTTTTTATTTTCCTAGCGAATTGGATAAGTAAGTAATTGCTACAATTTTATGTCATTGCTAATATTTTAAGGTGATAATTACTATCTTGTTGTATGTTACTTTGTCTTGGTGAAACTCTAGGGAGAAGACATACACCTTTATCTCCTTCATTGCTTTGTTTTTCCAATTTTTGTGAAAGCATTCTCTTGCTAGGATTCAAGGGCCTAAGGCCCAAGAGGATTTGCACCTTAGGGTTTTGATCCTAGTCTTTGATCCTTGATCTAGGTTACCTAGAAGAGAGAAAACGATACCTAGGGCCCAATAGGCTTTGCACCCTAGGGATCATTTTTCTTCAAGCTTTAGTCCTAAGGCCCAAGAGGATTTGCACCTTCGGGTTTAAACCTCATTCTTCTTCATCATCTAGTTCAATTTTGAAGGTGTTCCATGCTTGACTCCATAAGACCTAAAAGACAATGACACTAGTCTAAATCTCTTCTTGTGGTGAAAATTACACTCAGAATTAACATTCTCTCTCTCAATGCGACTTTAATAACTTCTCTAACTCTAAAATTAGCAAACTAATGATATTTATTGTTGATGTTGTAAAATTTTGCTACAACCACTAGGGCTTACTTTAATTGTTGCATACATGCTTGGAAAAGTGTTTTAAGATACTTAAAACTTAGATCTAGCAATTGGATGTTGTTTTTTTTTTTTTAAAACTAAAATTTTATATATATAAAAGGGCACAACCGAGGTCACATAGTACAAAAGAGGGTGCTGGTAGAGGATACAAGCAACAAAATTTCCATCAAAATATTACAAAAATGAGTCTGAAATTGATCCTCCTTCACTGATATCTAAGCTTTTCAATTCTATCTAAGAACTATCTTTCCAAAAGATTTATTTATGCCATTTTAATTTTTTTTTGGAGTGGCTTACTGATCTTCTTAAGCTTGGTATTCATCTATTGGGGGATCGAGCACTACATTCAGATCCGAAAGAATTGGGTTTTCCCTTCTTCTTGTCTCCTCGTTCTGGCTTTCAAATGAAGAGTTGGATGACCTGGCTTCCAACTTTGCTTCCATGTGCTCCCCTTGGCGTCTTTGGAATTCGACTTCATCTTGTAACTGATTTATTAATGTGCGATGTTGAGCTAGTGTGTCTAGAGTGAAGGTGAGTGTGAATCTATGAGACTCTACGCGTAGTTCCATTTGCTGGGTGGTGGAGAAGTTATCTTCCACAAATTCATCCTTTGGTCTTTCACGAGTTGGGCGCTGTGTTATTTTTGCAACTAGACTGACTATGGTTACCCTCCTCCAATTACTGGTGTTTCTTTCGTCTCGGTTGGGGATGGCGCTGAAGTTGATGTTGCTGAATTTAGTTTTACCTCGGTCGTGGATGCCTCTAGTGTTGTCTATGTCTACACTTTCTTTGTTTATGCTTCCTTTGTCTTCACTGCTGCTGGAACTTCCTTGAACAATGGTGTGTCTGTCACTGTTTCCAATGACCAAGCTACCTTTGGTGCTGAACCTACTACAATATCTGAAATTTCCTTTCTTTGTGTTGCTTCCTATGAGGCCACTGCTCACAATTTTATCAATTGTTATATCTCTGATGTTGGAGCAATGGCGAATTATCAAGTTGCTTCTGCACTTTAACTTCCCTTCCCAAATGAAATTCCAATCTATCGAGGTTCGCTGTGGCTGGTTGTAACAATGAGTCGGGTGCTGGTCATCCAATTTACCTCTTCTAGATATTTGTTGGATGGATGTATGCCGTGCAAACTCAAAATTTGAGTGACATTTAAGCGTTGATGTGACATGTACTACCAAAATTCGCTTGCGTTGAATCATGACTGAATTCCTTTCAAAAGCCTTCAACTTAAGTGAAATTAAGGTGGAGGTGATGTTGCACGCTGCAGAGGAGGCGTGGAGTGACGAGTACGACAGGTTCCCACGAAGGAGGAGCACCTTGCGATCCAGGATATCCATATTTTTATCCTATTGTGTATAGGTTCCCATGGGCCAGAGGTTGTGTAGGTACAACGTCTCTCCAAGCATGATGCTCGGATTACAACTTAAAGCATTCAGCTGAAGCGCCGTGTGGATAATGGAACCAGGTGGAGCACTTACATGAGAGTTCTGAGGCATTAGGGGGGGGATAAGAAAAGGTGCCTTCCCAACACTTCCATATGGCCGGGGCCCATTCCAATTTCTAGGTTTTTCTGCTCATCCACTATCCTATTATTTGTACGTGGGACATGGTAGAAGGAGTGGATGGTGGATAGGACTGCTCTGGTCCTTTCAATGATTCTTTTCAACTTTGAATTATTTGGATCTGTTCTTGTAATGAAATGCCAAATTATATTCTTCGAGTCCCCTATTACAATTATGTGGCTGAGTTGACGATCCTGAGCTAGGAGTGCTCCTTGACACAATGCATAAGCCTATGCCATGTTGTTGGTGGTTGCACCCAGATTCCAAGAGTAGCATAGCATTCTTTTTCCGCTATGGATGTACAATACCCCTCCCACACCTGCCTCCCCTGAGCAATTGGATGTTGTTGCAAATGTTAAAGAATTAATTTCTATGCTTAATTTCTATATTTTTGGGTACTTTTTTTTTGTTGTTGTTGCAAAAGATTGATTGTTGTTATACATTGTCTTATTGATGCAATTTGCAACAACAATTGGATTTATTGCTTATCTAGTGGCTAATATGTCATTTATGAGATATATAACTTGGTAATTGTTTATGTCATGCTCCAAATTGTTTATTGTCTCGTACAGGTGAACCAATTACCTTGTTACCTTTCTTACCTCTCCTAGACCTCGACCTAAGTTTTAGGTGACCAATATAGGGGGTTGTAGGCTCAACCAATCTTTCTATTTAATCCATTGAAGTCACTAGGGAATCCTCCCTCGTGTTGGATATTCTTCCATCACTAAAATGATGGAAGTATCTACTTAAGTGACAATGGTAGAAACTTCCAATTGTTACACAAGATTGGGATCTTGTGGAGGGATTTGCACAAGTACAAATCCCATGATAACATGTTTTTTTCTAACAAAATTCCTATACTAGACCAATAAATAAGAATACATGGCATTGTTATCTGAACATGAAAGCCTTCTTTTATTTTGGTATGTTTTCTAAAGATTTTGAATTAACAAGAAAATTTAATTATTTTTTGTATGATGTGAAACATTACGGACGAATGAACTTGAAATAGAGGCATCGAAGGGAGAAAATGTTAATAATGGGAAAAACAGAGCATGGAGAAATAAATCTTAGTTTTGATGAACAATGTAGTCAGAGAAAATGAAGGCTTATAAAATAAGAGATTGGGAATCATAAAAATATTAAGAATTCTCCAACTAGAAATGCTTGGATCCCATGTACTCAAGTCCACAAACATGGAATTGCTTAAGAATATGGAATTAGAAAATATGAATACATTAAATTGACACTAGGAGGACCCATTGTTATAATCTTTAAACTGCTTACTTGTGAAATTTTCAGCAATGTTATTGAAATATGTCAGTATTGGCATGCTTAACCACCATTTTTAGCTTCTTTCCACCACCATATGACCTTAAATTCATTGGAAACAACAATTTCAAACCCCTAAATTGACCCAAAAGTTATAGCATAGGTATTACCCCTAATAAATTCTCTCGGATAGCGTAGATAATAGCCCCAAACGCTGCACTGCTTCGCTAAAAATCTAATTTTCACTGTTTCTGGGCCTAATTTTCCAAAATCGGAAGTTAGTTATATGTGGACTATCTTAAACCCTAATTATTATCGTTAGCCTTTATTTGGTTATCTTTAACCACTATTTGGGACACCATGTCAACGTGGTTTAACTACTATTTTCCTTATAAATAAAGTAATTGAGGTCTCTTCATTCATCCATTATCACAAGTAAGGTTATGATCCCAAAATATCACCATAAATATTTAGGAATTCTTCCTCTTGATAACATATTTATTGTCTATGTATTGTGCTTATCCACCAAGGAGGGAGTAATCAACACACCAAGGAATATGAGGACCCATCCCAAGGAAGAGATTTGGAGCCCATCATCTTCATCAAGCTCTCTTCATGAGTGTTTTCTTGGCCCCTATTCATTGGTAATAGAACATTCTTTATATTCTTTTTAAATTTCTTTTTCATGTTCAATACAATGATTTCTTTCTTGTGTTCTTTCTTGCATGAATAATTGGGTTTGAGAATGTTAAAGTTAGCTTAGGTTTTAATTTTGATGATCTATATCAATATTCTACAACTATGTCATCTTTAGAAGTCCTTTAGACTTTCCCTATGAAAATGGAGTATTTAATCTCTACATTGGGTGTGGTTGATCCTTTAGATGATATAATGATCATTTTTTATATTGACAAATCCTAGCCTCTTCTACCCCATTCTGTTTCCTTACGACATTAGGTCATGATCAAGAACATTGTTATTCATCAATGTATCATCAATGAAGGCACATATACATGCATGATGTATTCTTATGTTTGAAAGAAACTAGGCTCTCTCAATATTATTCTATCTACGATTACCCTTCATGCATGTTATCACCCATTCTAGCACTTGTGCAAAGCCTTCACAAGGCACTTGAATTGTGTAACATATGGAATTATTTGCCACTGTCACCTAAGCAAGTACTTCCCTGGTTTTAGTGAAGGATAGAGATCCAAAACAAGGGGGGATTCCCTAGCAACCTCAAAGGATCCTATAACAAGCTAAGGCAAGTCTATGGTCCTTTATTTTGGTTACATTTTGGTTACTTCACTGGCTAGGATGAGGTTCAAGGCAAGGCCAAGGTGAATTATAAAAATAAAATTAAATGTTCATGTGTGAAGGGGTGTTCTAATACAATCAATGATAATGATCAAGTTGAAAGAGTAAAATAAAATCCTTGAAACACTATCTATCAAAAGAAAAGAAAAGGCTGTAATAAAACTTGAGTAAAAGATAATATACTTCAACGTATAACAAATTTACAAAAACAATAAGTAAATAGTCCTAAAATTAGTAAGGATGCAATAAAGATGTGCCAAATACTAGATAAGGAACCAACAAACCATTAAATAATGTTTTCTTGAAAGAAATGGCATGAAACTATGTTAAATGGATGCAAGATGATAAACCCTAATGACTGAAAATGCAATAAATGCAACAATGAATGATGTTAGATGATGATTCCAAACAAAAAATGCAAGACGTTAGGCTAGGGATGAGGATAAATGAAAATGCAATGTAACAATCCTAAAAATAACACAATACATTGAGAGAGGGAGAGCTAAAACTAGGGATTAAATCACTTGCAATAAGAGAAATATTAGTGTCATCTTAAGTCCTTGGGCATATGTAGTCAATGCAACTTCAATGGAGGATAAAATGCAGAAAACTTAAAGATAAAATTATAGGGTTGTACAATCACAATCCTAGGTATAAACCTTTAGGAAGTAAATCTAGGGGGATGTAAAATCACAAACCCTTGATGTCGTCCTATGTCTTCTAAGAATTCTAATAAGATATTAAGGTGTAAAATAGGTAAATCCTAGAGTAGTACAATTACAAGCTCTAGAATTCAACCAATAAGGACAAATTTAGGGGGATGTACAATCACAAGGACTAAATTTAACCTTATATGCTACAACAAGCAAATATGAATGAAAACAAGGAAGGAGATGCACAATTACAATCCTTCCTTAGGTTTCAAAACAAACTTCTTGAAGGAGAACAAGACAACATGAAAATTATCAACAATTTGATAGAGCATCTTCTTAAAACATCATGAATAAACCATAAATACTTGGAAATAATAGTTATTAGCCAAGTCGCTATGCATGAAGAAATCCTAGAACAAGAATCATCCACAAAAAGAAGGGAAACATCCACAAGATCACTTTCCAAGAGGTGCACATAAGTACTCCATGATGAGAAAAGAGTAAAAGAATACCAGAGAAGTGATTCTCCACAAGTGTGAGTTATGATTTAGAAAGGAGGGAAGCAATGGCCTTTTATATGAGGAAACCCTAGCGCATTACCTCTAAAAATCCCCTATAATAAAAATATCTATGATACAAGATGGAGAGGTCTAGATCAGCCCCCAAAATAGCATCCAATATGAAAATACAATGCTAAAACACCAAAAAATCAACCTAAAAGATGACATGTGTGAGTGTATATGTCAAAGTGAGGGTGATGTCATCTCCCCCAGGGGTGAAAGAGACTCCAAATTCTACATATCATCCAAAAATGTGTGAAGCGTCATTAAGGGTCACATCCCCTCGCCGAAATTTCATGTCTAACCATCAATCTATGCCAACTCATCATCACCAATGCCATGTAGGCCCAATAAACATCAAATCATCATCATGCATGACATCATCATCAACAATTGCGATGTCCAAGAGCAGAGTGTCAATGCCTTGCATGAATAAGGCTCCATCATCCCTCCCAAGGGGCATCTAATAATCTCCAAGTGCAACATCATCCAATAAAACCCTAATGAACTAAGGGGGTGCATTATCCAACCTACGGGCTTCATGCCCTCTCAATGGCACATCATTTTGTATATGCTATATTCAAGATCATTTGTGCAATGTCAAAATTCTAGGAGGTGTGGGAATGTGTCCTAGGGTAAACCTAATTATCGAAGAATCCAATGCTCTGCATCAAAGGCCCAATGTCCTATGTACAATGTATAATGTCCTGGGCATCATCATGAAAATTTACTCCAAAACACCATGTCAAGGGTGCATCATGAACCAACAATGTCCACAAAATCAAGTAATAACAACAAATATAGGATACAAGAGCAATCAAAATCATATAAATTAAGCCATCACTTAATACAAGAGAAACATAAGCAATTTACATTAGGTATATTCTTCAAACTTCACACCAGCTCAAGGCTTTATGAATTTGTCTAAGTTTAGGTATGGGAGGACCAACATAAGACCCTATTAGGTGTGTCGATACCTAAGTAGATATTTATTTCCCAAGAATTCTGTCAAAGTGTAAGTATAGTGGATTGTGTGACATGGGGTTTACTTCATGGTCACTGTGTCATTGACATGCAAGGACACATGTGGTTTCATATCCATGAGCGCATTTGTAGAGGGAGCGCTTGGTGCTAGAGATACCCTTTACTCGAAAATGTGTGTATTCCAAACCCCTTTCCTTTTGATATTCTTTAATTTCTTTGCAAGTCCCCTTTTCAGGTTCATGCTTTTCTTATTTTTCTTTTTGGGATTAAGTCCTTTTAATTGATATGCATTTAATGCAATAGAACTAGGGGCGATTGTCTCATAGTGAGGGGGTAGAGCTCTAGCTGACCTAGCGATTTTGATTTGGTCATTTGTTATCCCATTATTTATTCTTTCTTTTATACCATGATATTTTTTATTCCTTTTTACCAAGTGCATCAACCTCGACATTCTATCCCTTCTACTCATAGGAGGATGAAGGAACAAATATTTTTGGTGTACACGTAACAAAAATTTCCAAAAGATAGGACAATGGAAGGAATAAAGATGAAAAGTGTTAAGTACAGAAGAGGAGTGATACATTACCCCTATCAAGGCCTCACAATAGTACCCATAGTACCCATATTCCCCAAGAGTGACAATGCTATACTAGGACACATACGATGACCACCAAGGTGAAACAAGACAAAAACATAATTCCCAAGCAATCATGATCCATTATCTGACTTCAATCTGTGATCCTCACCTAAATTTCTAATGCATTAAATGTAACACTTTATATGAAACAATGACTAGTGAACCTCATGTGTGGTGGACTATGATTATCAGATGAACCATGCTAATTAAGTGAATAGGACTGAGTTGTGCAATAATGAGGAGGGAGGCATCTATAGGGGATGGTGTATGTGGATAATTCTGATCATCATTATAGGGATCACTATTTTCATTGTGGACCATGATACATGATTTCCTCTAGTTACCCCCTAAGTGAGAGGGGGGGTAACATCTCACTCCAACATGGGGACATGTGCTCACTATAGAATGCATGAGAACCTCAAAATATCTGGCACTTCAAGACTTGCAACCTACATCACTCTAAATAAAAATTTCCTATTACATTCTAACACAAAAACATTAGTACTAAATGGTATGGGGATGTTATCCACCCTGGTATATGGAAGTGAAAAATAAATTGCTGAAATAAATCTTCTCATTTTATTTATTATTTATTTTTAATAACATGTATATTCTAAGCTAACATGGATGCATGAAATAATTAATCAATAAGGAAAATATGTAATCAAATGCAGGCACATGACATGAACTAATACTATCCTACTCTACTCTACAAGACTGTTGTTGATTGCAGCTTCATGAGACATCCTCCATATCGTTCTCCTCTGGAATGAGTTGTGAAATTTGTGAGTGAGAGCCCAAGTGTTGGGTGTGCCTATGTGATGGGTGTGTGTTAGAATTTGGACTGAGTTGTGATGATGTGTGGTCTCTTGCTTTGTACTCCTCTGGACTGAGTTGAGTCAACTTGAGACAGTCTCTTGCCTTGTACTCCTGTGGACTTCGTTGAGTTGGCTTGAGATGGTACTCCAGATGATACTCTTGTGGACTCAGTTGAGTGATATTTTGAGTAGGACGTCCCTGTGGATGAGCAAAGGTGGACGTGTGAGATCCTTGCTATATTTTGTGAGAGTAAGATTTACTTGTAACCCTAATTTGTGATGTAAAGGGTACAAGTCGACCCCACCATATGTGAATGATAATTAATATTTATGTAATGCTTAATTATATTATTGAGTTATTGAGTCCGACCCTATTGTTCCAATAAACACACCTATTGCTGTGTCAAGTCTTGTATAAATATTAAACACACCCATTGAGGATTACACACTCTCACTTGTCATTTGGAAATTTTAGACCTACTTGTATGACTGAAGTGCACACCTCCCTTGGGCGCTAGTTTCAAGGTTGTAGAGCACCCTCTTGTTTGCATCTAGGGTTTAAGGTTTGGGGGATCTTCTCTTGAGAATATAACAAAGGATTTCTGGGTTTTTCCCATGTTTGAGAAGGGTTTTCCCATGATACTTCTTGTGTTCTTGTGCATGATTATTCTTCTTGTGATCTTGGTTATTGCAACACTTGTGTATGGTGTTGTTTCATTTGTTTATGGTTCAAGTACATACTAAATGCATTAAACCTCATGCTTGAGCCTAGAAATCATTAAAACTCAACATGGTGTAAGAGCAGAGTTATTGAAGAACCATTGCACAAGTTTCAAGCCAACCATCACCTCCCAGTTGTAGAAAAGTACGACCCCCTAGGGTTTCCAGAAAAAGGAACTACCCTCTCTTTTTTGCTTGTTTCAACACCCTACAATGAATTGTTGGGGATAATTTTGGCATAGGAGTGTACGACCTCCTTAAACACATATCCATAGACTCTCATATTGCAAATTGGAGAACTTTTGATTTTTGGCCCTAGGGTTTCTGCAGCTCATTGAAGGATTTTTCAAGCTTACCAGTGTTCTTCTAACTTTCAAGGCTTATTTTTGGCAGTCACAAGTCCAACAAAAACTAAGGTTTCTATCCTAGTTTCTAAGGATTTGTGGAAGAATATGCAAACCATGAGGAACAAAACTTGGGTGGAAGATAGGCTTGATGGATCAAGCAACTTCAGTTCTTGGAAATCAAGACTACAGATTACCCTGGAAGAGGATGACCTATTGAGTGTGATCCAAAAGACTCTACCAGAAACAACTACCAATGAAGAGAAGGAAGAGTGGAAGGAAGATGATGTCAAAGCAAGGAATATACTCATATATTCAATAAGAGATCATCTCCTACATCGTATTGCCAACCTGAAGACAACTTATAAGATGTGTGATGCATTGAAGAATATGTTTGAGAGTACCAACACCCTCAGAGCTCTTACATTGAAGAATCAAATTCAACATATCAATATGACGAAATTTGACTCTGTTGCTACCTTCTTCATGAAGATTTCAGAGATCATAGATCATTTAGGTGCCATTGGAGAAACTATACCAAACATAGAGCTTGTCTTGAATACTCTCAATGCTCTTCCAAGACATTGGGAACCATTTCGTTAAAGTATCAGTGGTATAGAAGATCTACCAAGATTTTATCGTCTATGGAAAGACTGCACCCAGGAGGAAACCATAATTATAGTCAGAGGAGTGCAAGACTCCCCTGATGATGAAAATCATTCTCTTGATTTCCATACAAATAAAGGAAAAAGAATAAATTGAAGAAGTTTCAACAAAGCATTCAAAGACAATAAGACTTCATCAGCTTCAGGTCATGAAAACAGAAAAGACAAATCAAAGATTCAATGTTTCAGATGTGACAAGTATGGACACATTGTGAGAGATTGTCCTACCAGGAAGAAAGGAAGACAACTTACTTCCACTGCTGATGTTGATCCAGAGCCACATGAGAGAAATGAAGACATAAAAGATGAAGCCTTCTTCTTCACATCAACACTCTCAGGTATGGTTCCTACATATGGTGATATTTGGTTAATTGACAGTGGTGCCTCCAGGCACATGACTGGATATAGAGATCATCTGACAGACCTTGTTGAGAAAGAGTCCAGTCTACATGTTGTACTTGGAGATAATGCTAGATATAATGTGAAAGGGGTTGGAACTTCTACATTCCAACTAGATTCTAACATACCCCTTTAATTGAGTGAGGTACTATATGTACCTGGGATGAAAAGGAACCTTGTCTCTATTTCTTACTTAGAGGATAAAGGCTACAAGGTTACCTTCTCTAAAGGAAAATTTATTGCATGGCACAAAAAATCACATATGAATTCTTCCCGAGTGATTGGTGTTTGAGAAAACAACTTATAAAAATTGACTATTTGACCAGTCCAGGACCTGTTACATGATACTATCAATTTGAGTGAACTATGGCATAGGAGACTTTCTTATATACATTATATATCCATTCCCACTCTAGGGAAGATGATAACATGCCTTCTAGAGATACATGTTCAACATGATGGTGTTTGCAGAGGTTGTGATCTTGGAAAGAATGTCAAGGGGTCCTTCTTGAGCAGTGACAACAGATCTAAGGGGATCTTGGAATTGATACATTCAGATGTGTGTGGACTCATGACTGTTTCTTCCTTGAACGTATATTTGTACTATGTGCTCTTGATTGATGATCACTCTCGAAAGACATGGATTTATTTCTTGAAGACCAAGGATGGAGTCCTTGCGAGATTTCAAGAATTCAAAGCTCAGGTTGAGAACCTAACCGAGAGGAGGATCAAGGTGATGAGATAAGATAATGGAGGTGATTATACCTTCAGGGATCTCAATGATTTTTGTATTGAGGCATGGATCAAGAGGGAGTACACCATTCCTTATAACCCTCAACAAAATGGGGTTGCAGAGAGGAAGAACAAAACCATCATTGAGGCAACCAAAGCGATGAAAGATGATCATAATCTACCTATGATTATGTGGGCATAAGCATCCATGATAACAATGTATGTTCAGAACATGAGTCCTCACCAGATTTTGAAGAACATGACTCTTGAAGAAGCCTTCACCGGAGTGAAGCCTGAGGTTGGACACTTCAGGATATTTGGGTGTCCAATATACTTTCATTTACCCAAGGAGAAGAGGTCCAAGATAGACCCTTTAGGTAGAAAGGGCACATTTGTGGGGTACAATGAATATTCAAAGGCATACCAGATCTACACCCTTGGTCAGAGACAGATTGAGGTGAGAAAATATGTCACATTTGAGGAAGAGATAAGATTTCGAATATCCATAGAATCTCAAATGGAGATTGACAACGAGACAATACCTTCTCCCACTTCGACAGTTCATAGGGAGAAAATCATTGATCCCATAGCTCTAGTTGATGTTCCCAAAGGCATTACAACAGGCCATAAAAGGCCTGCCTGGGCTCGACAAATTCTGTAGAAGGCAGAGGGACATGCAACTCCTCGAGGCAAATTTCGAGAGAGCAAGAGACCACATATATTTTTGAGCTATGTTTCATCCATGAGCCACATCATTGATACTGTGCCTTCTTATCATGGAGAAGCAACATGTCAGTAGGTATGGAAAGATGCCATGACCGAAGAGTATTAGTCCATCATGAAGAATGATGTGTGGGACATTGTTCCAAGACCAGAAGGGAAGTTTGTAGTGACTTCCAAGTGGATCTATAATATCAAGCATGTAGCTGATGGAAGTGTCGAGAAGTACAAATCGAGATTTGTGGCTAGAGGATTCTCATAGGTGAAGGGAATTGATTATGAGGAGACATTTTCTCCTGTAGCCCGATACACTTCCATCTGTACGATCATTTCCCTAGCAACATCCATGGGTTGGAGACTACATTAGATGGATGTAAAGACAACCTTTCTCAATGGTGATATTAAGGAATAAGTTTACATCAAGCAATCATAAGGATTCGTGATACATGAGCAAAAATCTCATGTGTGCAGGTTGAAGAAATCCATGTATGGACTAAAACATGCACCTCATGCTTGGTACGAGCAGATGGATGGATTCCTGATGAGTTTGGGCTTCAACAAGAGTGTTGTTGATCCAAACCTATATTATCATATTGTTGGTGACAAGTGCCTGATTTTGGTCCTGTATGTTGATGATTTATTCCTCACCGGTTTAGAAAGACTTATTTCTGAATGCAAGCATGCATTGAATTTTGAATTTGAGATGAAGGATTTGGGTATGATGCACTACTTCTTGGGACTAGAAGTATGGAATAGGAATGATGAGATTTTCCTGAGTCAAGGAAAATATATAGTAGATATACTGAAGAAATTCGGTATGAAAGACTGCAAATCCATGCCTACACCGATGGTGATGGATCTGAAGAAAATGAATGAGGCTTATAATGATTTAGGCGATATTGATCCACATATTTACCAATAGTTGATTGGATCATTGATGTATTTGGTTAACACCAAACCTGATATATGCTATGCAGTGAGCATACTCAGTCAGTTTATGAGTCAGTCGAGACAGACTCATTGGATAGCATCGAAGCATGTATTGAGATATCTATGAGGCATAGTTGGATATGGCCTGAGATATGCTTCCAGTGTAGACATGATATTGTAGGGATATGTCGATGCAGATTGGGCAAGGAGCGCAGTGGACCGAAAGAGCACATCCGATTGTTGTTTTACTTTGGGATCTGCCATGGTTTCCTGGTGCAGTAGGAAACATAGCTCTGTGGCTTTGAGTACTGCAGAAGAAAAATACATAGCATTATGTATTGCATTCCGTGAATCAATGTGGCTTCAAAAGATCCTTGTAGATTTATTTGGTCATGGGATGGATTCCATTGTTATCCATTGCGATAACCAGAGCTGTGTGAAGCTCTCAGAGAATCATTTGTTTCACAATAAATCGAAACACATTGAGATCAAATACCATTATATCTGAGATATGGTGCAGAGGAAATAAGTACACATGTAATACCTTTATACACATGAGTAGGTTGTAGATGTCTTCACCAAACCGATTTCTAGGATGAAGTTCGAGTACTTCCATGGAAGACTTGGCATGGAGGAGAATGCTTCCCTAGCTGAGAGGGAGTATTGTTGATTGCATCTTCATGAGACATCCTCCAGATCGTTCTCCTCTGGACTGAGTTGAGACATCTGTGAGTGAGATCCCAAGTGTTGGGTGTGCCCATGTGATGGGTGTGCGTCAGAATCTGGACTGAGTTGTGATGACGTGTGGTCTTTTGCTTTGTACTCCTCTGTACTAAGCTGAGTCAGCTTGAGATGGTTTCTTGCCTTGTACTCTTGTGGACTTAGTTGAGTCAGCTTGATATGGTACTTCGGATGATACTCCTTTGGAATTAGTTGAGTGATATGTTGAGTAGGACGTAACTATGGCTGAGCATAGGTGGGCATGCCCCTAGTGGATGAACACTAGTGGACGTGTGATATCCTTTCTATAATGTTTGAGAGTAAGATTTACTTGTAACCCTAATTTGTGATGTAAAGGGTACAAGTCGACCCCACCATATGTCAAAGATAATTAATATTTATGTAAGGATTAATTATATTATTGAGTTATTGAGGTCGACGCTATTGTGCTAATAGACACACCTATTGCTATGTCAAGTCTTGTATAAATAGAGGTGAATCCCCATTGAGGATTACACACTCTCACTTGTCATTTGGAAATTTCCTACCTACTTGTACGAATGAATTGCACACCTCTCTTCGGTGCTAGTTTCAAGGTTGTATAGCACCCTCTTGTGTGCATCTAGGTTTTATGGTTTGGGGGATCTTCTCTTGAGAATATGACAAAGGATTGTTGGGTTTTTCCCTTGTTTGAGAAGGGTTTTCCCAGGATTCTTGTGTTTTTGTGCATGTTTATTCTTCTTTTGATCTTGGTTATTGCAACACTTGTGTATGGTGTTTCTGCATTTGTTTATGGTTCAAGTGCATACTAAATGAATTAAACCTCATTCTTGAGCCTAGAAATCATTAAAATTCAACAAAGAAAACCAAAGAGATAGGTATAATCATACAACCAATAAAGCCATCCTAGCATCTCATCAAGGTGAAAAATTCTACTCTTGTGCTTAGTTATGAACCAAAGAAAAGATATATCAAGCACATAATGATCATGAGCTAGGATAGATACTACACCATAACCAAATATTAAATCCAACTCATGAGGGTAGGATAGAGAGACAAAATCATGCAAAGATGTGTACCCATAAGCTTGCTCTATCCATCTTTGAATAGGGCTATAATAAGATGATGGAAAATAATTTGTTTCATCACTTCCCTATGCTTGAGATGGAATCATAAGTAATTTGAATAAAACCTTATGGTTTCTTAGGAAGGAAATGAATGAATAATGAGGGGTAAATTCATATCTTGAAAAAATATTTTTCTACCAATTTAGGGTTTGTTCCACTTCTACATACAGTTGAAAACACTTGCAACAAACCATATTGAAAACACCTTTTCCCCACAGATAATTTAGTATTAAAAACATATTTCCTAATCATATATTCAATTATATAGAAAAATGAGGAAAACAAAGGATGAAAATTTCTACTATGAAATTCTTGTTGTCTTGGGAAAATCATGGCCTCATAAGAATGTTCACCAAAATATGAGCATAAAGGTGGTTGAAAATATTCTTCATAGAATAACTCCAAGTGCTCAAAATAATATATATCACACCTTCTAGGATATGGGTGGAAGTCATCATGAGAATGTTGTAATGTATCACTCCTAGATGGTTGAAACAAATCTATGAACATGTCATCTTTATATTGCCAAAAATCTGAATCAACAATGCACATAGATGTATGTTTTAAAGGAAACAATTCTGCATTCTTGATTCTAGAAGCATCATTGATATCATAAATGGAATATCCATTAAAATGAAAGAAACTCATATCCCATCTTCGTCTTCCAATGTGTATAAAATCATCAACACAATCATCATGCTCTTCATTAGATGGAAAAAAAATTACTACATCCAAGGGTTCCTCCAAAGTTTCTTCACTTTCCAAGTCATGAAAGGATGCAACTTAGGAATAATTTTTTTGGAAAAGAGTAAAACTTACCATATTCTCGTCTTCACTTGAAGGAGGGAAGGAAGATTGGGTTACTTCATCTTCATCAAATGGAGGAGAAAATACCGATGTCTTGTATTCATGAGGATCATTACTCTAAATAGGGCCTTCTTCATGGACTTGGTCTTCAAAATTATGTGCTTCATTAAAATCTTGTGCTTCATGATGTACTCAGTGACTTTCCTCATGAATCTCTTCTTCAAGATCTTGTTCTTCAATCAAGTCTTCATTGTCTTCAATAGGGTTAGAAAAGAATCCCTCTCCTTGGAGGGATACCATAAGATCATGAATACTATCTTCATACCTTTGATATATTGGGCCCCAACACTCGAGAAATTCTTCAATGAAAATCGCCAGGGAAGATACACTCTTTGGACTGAGAGAATGCTTGACCTAATTATTTTGTCTTGCTTCTAGATATATTAAAAAAAAATGTTTTTAGAACATCTTCATGTATCACATTTATCTTTGAAGTGTATTTCAAAAAAATTAAAACATGTGTGATGACCAAAGTCGGGTCACTGTCAAATCTTGGAAAATTATCCCCCCAATTCGGAGAAAAGTTGTTTGGGTATCCCAAAACATTCCTAATATAGAGATAAAGAAACATTTCATGAAGTTCCCATTGTGCCATAATTCCATCATTTGAGAATATTAAATCTTATACATAATTTGAGAATATGATTACACCTCAAAACATATCAGTGGAGTCACCAAATGAACTTGCTAGACAAGGCTCATCAAAATATGTATAAGAAAGAGGGGTTCCTCCTTCAATGGAGTCTTCAGGTAAGATATCTAAGTAAGTATTTGATGTAATCTTACCAAGAAAGTGTTGAATCATATACTTTAGGATCACAGGAAGAATGACTCAATTCTCCCTGACATTGATGCCAAAATGTTATCACCCAATCTAGCACTTGTGCAAAGCCTTCATAAGGTGCTTGTCTAGTGTAACATATGGAATTATTTTCCATTGTCACCTAATAAAGTAATTCCCTCTTTTTAGTGAAGGATAGAGATCCAACACAAGGGAGGCTTACCTAACAACCTCAAAGGATCCTATGGCAAGATAAGGCAAGTCTACAACCCCTTATCTTGATTACTTCACTATCTAGGTCAAGGTTCAAGGCAAGGTCAAGGTGAATTAGACAAAGAAAATTAAATGTGCATGTGTTAAGGGGTGTTATAAGAAAATCAATGACAATTATAAAGTTTAAAGAGTAAAACAAATGCCCCAAAACACTAGTTATAAAAAGAAAATAAAAGGCCGTGACAAAACTTGAGTAAAATATGACATACTTCAACATATAACAAGTTTATAACAAAAACAAGTAAACAATATGAAAATTAGTAAGGATGCAATAAAGATGTTCCAAATACTATATAAGAAACAAAAAAACCATTAACTAATGATTTCTTGAAATAAATGACATGAAACTATGTTAAATGGATGGAAGATGATAAACCCTAATGACTAAAAATGCAATAAATGCAACAATGAATGATGTTAGATGATGATTCTAAACAATAAATGCAAGGCTTTAGGCTAGGGATGATGATAAATGAAAAACAATGCAGCAATCCTAAAACTATCACAAGACATTGAGGGAGGGAGAGAGCTAAAAGTAGGGTTTAAATCACTTGCAATAAGAGAAAGACTAGTGCTGTCTTAAGTCCTTGGGCTTATGGAGTCAATGCAACTTCAATGGAGGATAAAAGGAAAAGAAAAATTAAGGATCAAAATCTAGGGTTGTACAATCACAATCCTAGGTATAAAACCTTAGGAATAAAATCCAGGGGATGTACAATCATAGGCCCTCGATGCCATCCTATGTCTTCTAAGACTTATAACAAGAGATCAAGGTGGAAAATAGGTAAACCCAACTAGAGTAGTACAATTACAAGCTCTAGAATTCAACCAATAAGGAGTAGTTTAGGGGGATGTATAATCACAAGCCCTAAATTTAACCTTATATGCTTCAACAAGCTTAATATGAATGAGAAAAAGGAAGGGGATGCACAATGACAACCCTTCCTAGGGTTTCAAAACCAACTTATCCAGGAGAACATGATAACATGCAACTTATCAACAAATTGATAGAGAATCTACTTAAAACACCATGCATAAACCATAAATACTTAGAAAGAACACTTACTATCCAAGTCACTATGCATGAAGAAACCATGCAAGAAGAATGCTCCACCAAAACAAGAGAAACATCCACAATATCACTCTCCAAGAGGTGCACACAAGTAATCCATGATGAGAAAAGAGTACAAGAAGAAAAGAAAAGTGATTCTCCACAAGTGTGAGTTATGATTTACAAATGGGGGAATAACTAGCCTTTTATATGAGTAAAACCTAACACTTTACCTCTCAAAATCCCCTAAAATGTAAAGTATCCATGATACAAGGTGGACAGTTCTAGGACGATCTACAAAATAGCCTTCAATACGAAAATACGATGCTAAAACACCAAAGTGTTAGCCTAGAAGATGACACATGTGAGTGTATATGCCAAAGTGAGAGTGACATCATCTCCTCCATGGGTGCAAGAGCCTCCAAAGGCTACGTCTCATCCAAAAATGTGTGAAGCATCATCGAGGGTCACATCCCCTCACCAGAAAAGGTAATGTCTCATCATCAATCCATGCCAACTCATCATTACCAATGCTAGGTTGGCCCAAGCAACATCAAATCATCACGATGCATGATGTCATTATCAACGAGTGCAATTTCCAAGGGCATAGTGTCAACATGATGTAGGAGCATTTCTCATCAGAAATTGATCATTTTGGAAAGACATAGGAGGCTCTTAGAGTTTACTAAACAAAGTGGGTTCCCTTAATTAAATTATTGTATTTTCCTAAGTTTTCTAGAAGGATTTTTTTAAGATGAGTTGTTTGACAAGCATGTAATCGACTTTGCCTTTAGCATATTTCGAGGATCTTAGGATTAAGTTGCAGATTTATGGAGAGTAATTAGGATCTTGAAAAATTTAGTAATTGTATTCCTTTATTATTGTGTAAGCCTACATGCATAGGGTGGTGGCCAATTGAAGAAAAATCTGAGCCAACGAGAGAGTGTGGCCAAATAGAGGAAAATGAGGCCAAAGAGAGAGAGGGAAGTGAGGAAATACTTAGAATGTAGAATTAGGCTAGAGAGGTATTTTATGAAATTATGTACAATGATCAAATGAATGAAAGCATTGTGATCGTGTGTGTATTTCTCTATTGATTTGTATGTATGTTTGATAAAGCGTAAATGAGCAATCAAGGTTTTGTTAGAAGCAACACTTAATCATAATCGTACTATCACGAAGGAAATCAAGGAGGAACAAGATGAAATCCCAAATCTAAAAAAAACTAGGTCGATTGAATTAGCAGAGGGTTGGATTATAGATTGAAAATCATTGCAGGGTGTTTGGTGGAATTGATAATTGTAGCGAGTTTCTTTAAATCTGGTGGAGTCACTAATTATAGCGACACCAGATAAATTTGTAAACCTTCTTTCCACAATTTTTATTAGATTTATCCTACGCTGATAGGTGAAATAACATTACCTAAACCGATGGTGGAGACCGAACTTGAGTGATCTAGATCAACAATTCTTGAAGGAGATATGTGGCATAGTCTTATTGGAAGTCCCATATTGGTATTGGCTTGAAAATAATTATTAAGTGTCAAATGTATTGTGGGAGTGATATTTGATATGTCGGGGAAGTGATATCCGGTATATCTAATAGTTGGTGAGTCAACATAGCTGATACCCAATATCAACGATCCAACATATGTGTGGGCATGGACGTGAAATCGTCGATAGGTGATATCATGATATAGTGGTTCCATCGCTCTTGGTCCCATATTGGGACCTAATTACATCGATAAAATGTTGGACAACATTGTATGCGACATAGAGATACAACAATATACTGATATCGCAGTTCCACGACAGAGTTCAGACATATCAGCCTAGCGATATTTATATCCTTCAGATAAGGAAATACGTGATATCCCAGTATTAGATTTCCATGCTCCAAGTTCCATATTGGGACCCTGGATATCGACTAAGTTCATATGTGTTCATTATGATCACTAATAAGGCAATACTTGATAATAGATAGAGTTAAGTACCTGGTTATAGCCCGTGATTATATGGAATATTAGTGCTTGAGTTCTAGCATGAGTTTTAAAATACACAGGACTATGTGCGATTGTTAACGCTTGGTGCAAAGAATTGAAACCCATGTATTCTGCTGCGTAAAAATAGATTATGAAGGAAAGAGGAACACAGTTTGGCACAATAAAAGAAACATTTCATCCGATTCTGCATCAATCAATAATTGCTTGAAGGATCAAATGGTATTCATGTTTACAAAATAGTGGGTTTTAAAATGCATAAAATTGAGTAATGAATGCCTTAAAGACAATTCAATATGGCATATCTCCATCAAGCGGTATTAGAGTGCAACAACGCTCTTTGGGAAGAGGAAAATCCTTCTTATATTAAGTAAGGAGTAAATAAATGAGTAGTTTAAGATTGGAGAGGTAGATCTTGCAGGAAAGGAAGAAATGATTCCAACAGAAGAGATGGGTAAGAAAGGTGAAGTTGTAGCAGAAAGGGAAAGTCTACAAATTAGTAATCACAGAAGGAAGCTTGTGGAAATTAATGAATTTGTACATGGGGTACATGTCAAGTGAGATATGAAGGTAAGGTATGTGTTTTGCATTTAGATTATGAAAATTCATGTATCTGTTGAAATGAAGACTTCTATTTGTTAGAGTAAAGGAACACAGTTCAATGGAGAAACTTTGAAGTTGTAGGTTAGAGGCCATTCAAGCCAAGGAACAAAGATAGATAAAAATGTTTGGACGACAATATCTTGGAACATATATTCCAAGTAATGAATCTTATATTTTGCAATACCTTTGGTAAATAACATTTTTGTTTACAAATAGCATAAATGAAGGATATTGTGGCAGAATCCTTACAATTAGTAAATATGTGAGAGAAAAAATGAGAAAAATGGAAGTTCTCAAAGAAAAGAGTGTAAAATCCTAGAGGAGCAGAGGAAGCTCAAGAAGGTTCCATAGGAGAGAACCAGAGATACCAAAAGGCCATGCTTAGGAGGAGAAGTTTGGTGAGGTATATTATAGCAAGGTGAAACATACTTGTTATTGTAAAGGCTTATTGCAGCTCACAGTTGAGAATGGAGAAGGTCACAAATGAAGAAAATATGATGACTATGGAGAGTCGTGTTAAGGGTTCAAAAGAAAGCCACAACCAAATGATACAAAGTGCCAAAGAAATTGGAGAAAGCAAGGTGAGTGATAAGGAATTTGACAGAGATATTGCTGAGTTAAAAGAATAACTCAGTGAGATGATGAAGCTGCTACAAGAGAGAGTTAAAGAAGATAAAAGATATGGTTGGAATTTGAGGAAGAAGGTTAAATGGCCTATAGTGCAGTTGTTTGCAAGAAAGGTGAGACAAAAATTTAAGCACATATTGAATGCCTAGATTAGAAAGAAAGAAGAACTCAAGGAAGCTGAGTATATAAATTCCTTGGAAGCAGGACAAGCAATTCACTTTTGTGAACCCGAACAAGGAACAATGCTTGGAGAGGAAGATGAAGAACACAATTAATACCTCATGAAACACTTGGAGAGTTCAATCCAACGCAAAGAAAGAATGTTAGAATCATCTAAAGAGACTCAAGAGTCTCATGTTTTTAAAACTAATAATTTGTGTGGGTGTGCAAGTTATGAAGATGGGCAATCATTAAGAACTACCATAAAGAAAGAGTATGATGCAAAATTGTCTCAAGGAAACAAAGATCAAGGGATTCCAGTATATGGAATGAAAGGAAGCATATTTCTGACAGAGAAAGAAAATGCAAATACCGAAGACAAAAGAAAACACTCATAGGTAGTGTTCCTAGATTTCAATGAAGAACTAAAGTTGTTGGAATATTGGTTAGAAAAGCCTAAGGTTGAAGATGGATATCTCAAAGAGGAAATTGAAGAAATTGAGGTAATGGATTTACCTTTAGCAGATCCAATTTTGTTGACTAAATTTGAATGTATGCTAATAGAAAAATAACGAGGAATTGTCTTTGAAGACAATATCAATGTCCTAAGAAGGAAGTCTCTACAAGAGAACAAGATGGATGAAGACTATACCAAAATTGCAGTTGTTGAACAAGATATGATTGAGGGAGCATCAAGTCAACATAAGGATTTAGTAAACAAGGAGTGGGACATTCCTTTGAAGAAAGTTAAGCAACAAGTGGATTCTTATGATGTGTTTTTGAGGTAGCCATATATCTTATAGAATTTTAATAAGAATGCACAACAAAGGAGTACAAAACATAACAATGTTTTAGAGGAAAATCAAGAGGACAAAGACGTTGCTAAGATCAATGAAAGTTCAAGGAATATAAATGAAGACAAATCTCAAGGATATGCATATGAAGGATTATGTGTTGTGGTGGAAAATAAGGCATAAATACAAGTTTTTTTTATGACTGGAAATGATCTCCAAGAATGTCCCGAGGAAAATTTCTGTAAATTGAAACAATATTTTTGGACATGGAATCATAAAACCTTTCATGAAGCAACAAGAAGATTGGAAAAGGAAACTATATGCCTTATATATTTGTGAAGAAGAATGGGCGAGAGTTCTTATAACTCTCACACAAAATATAACTGATACAATGACAACCAAATGGATATTTAACATATATGGCCTAAATTGTGTTCTGACAAAATATTCATCAGGAAGCAGACCGAATGCAAAAGAAATTCAAGGAGGGAAAGTCAAAGAAAAAGGAAACCACACGACTTCAGAGTTGAAACAACATTATGAGGAAACTGAAGATGTGAAGAAAATAATGAATTGGCTTGGAGATACTTCAAATGATGAAGTACATGGAGTCCTGACATGGGAGTTTGCAAAAGAAAGGATGACAATGAAGGATGATAGCAAGGATGAAGCAACTAATCATTGGTGCATGATCACAAAGAAATCCTTACAGAAAGGTATACACTGTTTATTGTTAATATGCCATTTTAATGAGAGATTAATCAAAGAACAAAGTATGTTTCAACATCCACAATAAGTTAGACTGAACATGCAACTTAGAAATATACATTATTGGTTGCACAAATATTTATTTAGTAAACAACATTCTCAAGAAGTTGAGGACAAAAAAAGGTGTGGAAACAAAGAGATGACAACAACCATACAAAATTTGTGTGGACATTTGAAGTAGCCAAATTGCAGCAATGGTATGTAGAAACAAAAGACAAGATTGGACATTGAACTGGACGAGTTCTCAAAGCAATTGATAAATATTTCCAAATGGAGATACCAGAGAAAGAAGAAGAAAAGAAACATGCAAGTACAATTTACTGAAGGAAGTGAGGAGATTGAACAACATCAAAGTAAAGTTCGGGATCCTAGAAGGGTGCAGGAAGAAACAATGCAGTAGCAGGACATCATGACAAGTGGACAACGACATAAGGTTTGGGATCCATGAAAACTTCAACAAATGGAAGACTCTTGGAGATCATGGATATTTTTTTCCTTGGGAGTTTGATGTAGGAGTATTTCCCATTAGAAATTGATCATTTTGAGAAGACCTAGGAGGGTCTTAGAGTTTACTAAAGGGAATGGGTTCCCTTAATTAAATTATTGTATTTTCCTAAGTTTTCTAGAAGGTTTTTTTAAGATGAGTTGTTTGACAAGTATGTAATCGAATCCACCTTTAGCAAATTTCGAGGATCTTAGGATTAAGTTGCAGATTTATGGAGAGTAATTAGGATCTTGACAAATCTAGTAATTTGTATTCCTTTATTATTGTGTAAGCCTACGAGAATAGGGTGGTGTCCAATTGAAAAAAAATCCGAGCCAAAGAGAGAGTGTGGCCAAATAAAGGAAAATTAGGCCAAAGAGAGAGTGTGGCCAAATAAAAATCAGGCCAAAGAGAGAGAGGGAAGCGAGGAAATACTTAGATTGTAGAATTACGCCAAAGATGTATTTTCTGAAATTTTGTATAGTGATCAAATGAATGAAAGCATTGTGATTGTGTGTGTATTTCTCTATTGATGTGTGTTTGTTTGATAAAGTGTAAATGAGCAATCGGGGTTTTGTGAGAACCAACACTTAATCATAATCTTACTATCGCGAGGGAATTTCTATGTGAATCAAGGAGGAGCAAGCTTAAATCCCAAGTCTAAAAAAAAGCCAGGTCGATTGTATTAACAGAAGGTTGGATTACAGATTGAAAATCATTCCAAGGTGTTTGGTGGCATCGCTAATTGTAGCGAGTTTCTTTAAATTTGGTGGAGTCACTAATTATAGCGGCATTGGATCAGTTTTAAACCTTCTTTCCACGAGTTTTATTAGAGTTATCCAATGGATGATACGTGAAATAAAATTACCCAAATCGACAATGGAGATCCAGCTTGAGTGATCTAGATCAACGGTTTTTGAAGGAGATACGTGGCGCAATCGTATTGGAAGTCCCATATCGGTATCGGCTCGACGATAATTGTTAAGTGTCAAATGTATTGTGGGAGCGATATCCGATATGCCAGGGAAGCGATACCAGATATATCTGCTACTCGGTATATCGATACAACGATATTTTGATATCGCAATTCCATGACAGAGTTCCGACATATCCTCCCAGCGATATTTTAAGTACCATATCCTTCAGATAAAGCGATATGAAATATTCCGATATCAGAGTTCTATGCTCCAGGTTCCATATCTCCAAGTGAAATGTCGTCCAATCAAGCCCTAATGACCTCAGGGGGCACATTGTCCAGCCTATGGGATTCATGATCTCTTAATGGCACATCATGTTGTATCTACAGTATCCAAGATCATATGTCCAACGCCCAAAGTCCAGGAGGTGTGGGAAGGTGTATAGGGTATTCCTAAGACCTAATGCTTTACATCAAGCGCCCAACGTCCTTTGTACAATGTAGAATGTTTTGGGAAACATCATGAAAACATCCTCCAAAGGGCCATGTCAAGGGTGCATCATGACCAAACAAGGTCCACATAATCGAGAACAACAACTATAATATACAAGATCCATTATAATCATATAAAGCAAGCCATCACTTAATATAAGAGCTACGTACATAATAAATTCACATTAGATATATTCTTCAAAATTCACACTAGCTCAATGCTTTATGCAATTTTCCGAGTTTAGGTATGGGATGACCATCATAAGACTTTATTAGGTGTTCCAATACCCAAGTAGAGAGGTATTTCCCACGAAACCCGTCAAAATGTAAGTATAGTGAATGATGTGACATGGGGTTTACTTCATGGTCATGGTGTCATTGACATGAAATGAAACATGCGGTTTCATCTTCATGAGCGACTATGTTGAGGGAGTGTTTGGTGCTTGAGATACCCTTTCCTCGGCCGTGTGTGTATTCCAAATCCCTTCTTGTCTTTTGATATTATTTTATTTCTTTGCAAGTCCCCTTTTTAGGTTCATGCTTTTCTTATTTTTCTTACTAGGATTAATTCCTTTTAATTGATATGCATTTAGTGGGACTAGGGGTGATTGCCTCATAGCGAGGGGGTAGAGATCAAGTTGACTTTCAGATTTTTATTTGGTTATTTGTTATCACATTTTTTATTCTTCCTTTTATATCATGCTCTTTTTTATTCTTTTTTGCTACTTGCATCAACCTTGACATTCTATCCCTTCTTTTGACATAGGAGGATGAAGGCACAAACATTTTTGGTGTACATGTAATATCCATTTATAAAATATAGGACAACAGAAGTAATCAAGATGAAAATTTTTAATTATGGAAAAGGAGCGATACATTACACCTATCAAGGCCTCCTAGTATTTAAACCGCTAATCCCCAAGAGTGACAACATTGGACTATGACACATATGATGACCACAAAGGTGAAACAAGGAAAAACACATAAATTTCAAGAAATCATGATCCATTATTTGACTTCAACCCCCGATCCTGACCTAAATGAATAATGCATTAAATGTAACACTTTGTATGAAACACTGACTAGTGTACCTCATGTGTGTTGGGCCACTACCATAAGATGAATCATGCTAATTAAGAGAATATGACCAAGCTGTGCAATGATGAGGATGGAGGCATCTGTAGGGGTTGGTATATGTGGAGAATGATGATCATGATCATCATGATCACTATCTTCATCATGGACCATGAGACATGATCTACTATAGTTATCCCCTAGGTGAGAGGGGAGGTAATAGTGTGTATCTTGGTTGGCCCTCTTGACTAGAAGGGATGTATCAAAATTGTCCTATTTAGTTAGTTGGAAAATAGGTTCTCATCGATGTTGAGGATGTAGATGCCCCCTTGGAATGCAACATTATTTTAGGATGTAATTTTATTTATGTCATGAAGGTGGTTTCCTCTTCGGTTTTCTGTACTATGAGATTCCCCCATGATGAGAAGGTCATTACCTTTGATCAACTTACATACCATGATCATAAAACTAAATTGAATCTTGATAGTGTTTTTCCTTCCATGGATGGGAACCAAACCATTTCATTTTTTTCTGATGTTAGTCCTAGAATATTCAAGGATTCTGCATTGCTTGGCACATATTACGACCCTCCACTAGTAATAACACCCCTAGGTCCATCCAATGTATGCATGGTGACAACATTCCAACAACCTATTTCCTCAACACTTCTGTTGTCTGAGGCCTCTTCCCTATATCCTTTTGTTGAGCCCACCACTTCTATCCCCTCAAAAAAATCACAAGGAGGGATTCCCCCTCAAAGGACCCCCTTTTCTTAAGTTCCATTTCTATTTCCCCTTTTAGGAATAGTAAGCACCCTTGTGATGGATATGTTATATTTTCCCAATCTTACTTTGGGGATACCAATTTGGTATCTAGATCCTCCAACCCCTCCCATACCATTGAAACCAAATATTCATTTTCTATTGACACCTGCTCAACCTACATGTACTACCCTTGTGTATTTTATGGAATATACATAGGCGTAGTTGGCCTCTACCAAGTCTGGGAAAGGAATTGCCACCGAGGGAAAATCTAAGAAGACCAGGGCCACCTCTAACTCTGGACATGCTATGGCCACCCAAACCATTGCACCTAGAGTCATTCCCCAATGTGCATTATGTAACATCACTGACCACACAACCAAAAGTTGTTGATTCATGTGGACATCGGTGGGTTCCCACCTATTCCACTGGCTCAAATTACAATTTTCATCTTGGCAGTTTTTCCTACAGTTTTTTGGGTCCCACATTTTTGGGGTCGTTTTGAGGCCCTAAATGATTTTTTTTGACTTGGAAACACCCATTCGATCCTTGTTGGGATGTATTGGGATAGACCTTTCCAACGGGGTAACAAGCACCCCAAACAAAGATCGTATGCAAAATTTGCGCCCTCAGGAAGTTGCCATATCAACTACCCCCATCGGGGCCCACAAACATTTTGGCGTTTCATCTTCTGGGGTTAGGGTTCTCTCATATCAGTTGGGCCCTAAGACATATGACCAAGGGTGGAGCCAAGGATAAGTTTGCGTGGACTACGTCCCAACAGAAAGAATTCGAGGATTTGAAATTCTGCCTATGCTCAACACCAATCCTTATTCTACCATACCTACAACAATCATTTGTGATTGAGACAAATGCTTTAGATTGTGCTATTGGTGCAGTACTCACTTAGCATGGGCATACGATAGCCTATCAAAGTGAAAAACTATATGATGCTCTTCACAGATACCCCAATTACGACAGAGAGATGTACTCCATTGTGCAGGCATGTCAACAGTGTAAGCATTACATTTTGGGGAAGGAAACGATCATCCACACTGATCAAAGGACTCTATAATTCATGTAGACATAAGGAAATTTACAAAATGACCACCATCAGAAGAAGTGGTCCACATACCTGAAACAATTCCACTTGAACATCAAGTACAAGAAGGCCAACACCAACCATGTCCCAGATTTCCTTAGTTGACCCACAGTTGTGGTGCTAACCAAAGTTCTTAATTCCTGTGGGCATGAGATGTCTGGGTGGCCAAAATTATACAATAATGACTTTGAATTTTCTACTGCTTATCAGACATTAGCGTAGGAAAAACAGTTCCAAACTTACATGTCCAGGATGGATTGTTATCCCATCTGAGGCATCTCTGTGTTCCTTCAAGTGAGAGTGCAAAGCTGATCCGGGAAACTCATTACAACCAGGAAAAATGACATTTTGGTGTAGACAAAACAATGACAGTACTGAAAAAACATTTTTATTGGACGAAGCTTCAAAAAAATGTCCGCAAGTACATCAGATATTGCACTACCTGCATTATCTCCAAGCCCGCCATCAAGAAACAAAGGCTATACACTCCTTTGCCTACTCCAGATAGGCCTTCAGAGTCCATCTCCATGTATTACATGTCTTTTCTTCCTTCAACCAAGCATGGGAATGACTGTGTCTTCGTGGTCATTAATCGATTCTCTAAGATGGCAGTTTTGGCACCCTGCAAGAAGAGCATCACAACTGAGGCCACCACCCTAGCTCTTCTTTGAACATGTTTGGGTTCATTTTGGGCTCCCACAAAACATTATCTCAGATCAAGATAGTAGGTTCTTGAGCACTTTTTGGTCCATCCTATGGTCGATGATGGACACCAAGATAACCAAATCGACTGCCTTCCACCCACAGACTGATGGAAAAAACAAAGGTAGTCAACATGATGGTTATCCATATCCCGAGGATGTATAATTCCAAACATCGACACACATGGGTTGGAAGCCTTCCTTATGTTCAACATAGCTACAACAAATCCCTCTAATTATCTATTGGCCACAACCCATTTTAGGTGTGCTTGGGGTTCCAACCATTGGCCCCCATTGATGTAGATCTGCTCATTGCAAATGCACTGAAAGAGTCCTCCCATGCTTAGACCGAGGTTGATCGAGCAACCAATTTTTCTTAGCGAATCCAACACATCCAACAACAATTTCATGATCTTTTGCAGAAAGCCAATTCTAGGTACAAGCAACGACATGATCAACATCGGGTACCACAAAAGTTTGAGGTGGGAGTTAATGTATGATTACATTTGTAGAAAGAGCACCTCAAAGGTGTTGTTTTTCTTCATATGAGATATGATCGATATATTATTACAATGATGAGTGTTCCATATATAGAGAACATATGGTGACCATCCATGAAAGGATGCGTCCCTTGGATAATCAATAACTATTTATTATTATCATTTACTTATTATATATAGTATTTAATAATCAATAATTATATTATTAATTATTAATCTAAGAGAATGTCTTCCCGATGTTTTCCAAACATCAACACTCCCTCTCAACGAGGGAGACATTTTGCATCATGCCAAGCTTGTCTTTGAAGTATACAAACTTCACCCTAGACTCATGACACTTGTTTGTTAGTCTTGGGAGACGTCTCTTTCCCACCTGAACCGAGGATAAACTCCTTCTGTGATGCTCCCTCTGAGCCAATTGATTCTCTATGAAATCATGTTCACTCTGGGTCCGCGTGTAATAGCATATATAATCTTGAGTCTTTATCATTCCTTGTCAAATCACCATGGCTAGGAGAAATACCACACCACGATCTTTCACTACAGGTACACACCTGTGAGTGAATGTCAACCTGATGCTAACTGACATGTGGAAAGCACTTCAAGCACCTCGAGTCCATATTATTCCTTGTCATGATCAAGGAAGGACTACGCCTGGGCCCATTTACCACAAGTGCACCTTTATGATAAATGTATCCTATCTCCCTTGGTCTGCATCCCAATATAGGATAAATTATGCTCGATGATGAAACATCAGCACTCCCTCTTAGCTAGGGAGATATCTTTCCACAGTAGTACAAAACTACTATCTAGTGGTACACAACCACTTCTATTAGCACCCAACTACTACCTAGTGACACACAGTCACTGCCAGTGGTACACAACCACTGTAGTAGTACATAACTACTTTCCAGAGACACACAGTCTCCACCAGTGGTAGACAACCATTGTAGTAGAAAAATGTCTGTCACACATGACACTCCCATGTGGACTTCTAGAGGCTACTCCCTCTAGAAACACTAGGGTCAACTACCCATAGTGTGTGACATCAAGGTAAAATACTTTGACATGTCCTCATGTTCTCTCCACAAGGGATGTGTCCTCATGTGCTCTCCATAAGGAATGTTTGGCTATAATCCCAAACCCACTTATCCCTTCGTGAATAAGTGTCCTCACAGATCAACTCAACTCAATTCACAGAGGAGTACGATGTGGAGAATGCATGTCACACATGTCACTCCCATGTGGACTTCTAGAGGCTACTCCCTCTAGAAATACTAAGGTCAACTCCCCATAGTGTGTGACGTCAAGGTTAACTCCCTTGACATGTCCTCATGTGCTCTCCAAAAGGGAGATTGGGCTATCCATTCTCGGATAAGTGTCCTCACAGATCAACACACTTATCCCTTCTCGGATAAGTGTCCCACTTATCCCTTCTCAGATATGTGTCCTCACAGATCAACTCAACTTAGTCACAGAGGAGTACGATCTTAAGAATGTCTCAGGAAGATGCAAACATCAACACTCCCTCTCAGTGAGGGAGGCATTCTTTGCCATGCCAAGTATGTCACGAAAGTACTCGAAATTTTTCCTGGTTTGGTAAGAATATTAGAAACCTGCTCATTTGTAGGAAGGTACTGCACCTGTAATTCCTTCCTCTGCACCATGTCTTGGAATAATAGTGGAATCCAACACATGTCCAAATAAATATGCAAGGAGCTTACAAAGCCACATCGCTTCACAAACTGCCACACTTAATGAAATGTACTCTTCTTTTGTGGTGCTCAAGGGCACATAAGTCTGTTTCCTGCTACACCAGGAAACCATGGCAGATCCCAAAGTGAAGCAACACCCAAAGGTGCTCTTCCTATCCATTGCGTTCCCTGCCCAATCAAAGTCAACATATCCATGAAATCTCATGTCAATACTGGAAATATATCTCAGACCATGTCCAACTGTTTCTCGCAGGTATATCAGAACATGCTTCACAACAATCTAGTCCGTCTGTCTCCACTGACTAATAAACTAGCTAAGTGTACTCACTACATAACAAATATCTGGTCTGGTGTTAACCATATACATCAATGATCCAATCAGTTGTCTGTACATAGTCAGATCAATTTCATCAGAATTAGAAGAAGAAACACTTAGTTTCTTCAGATTCCTCACCATTGATGTAGCCACGAGATTCCAGTTGGGCTCTTCCAAACTTCAAGACATAAGAAATAATACATCGGGCCTAGGTCTTTCATTTCAAACTCAACGACAAGCTTCTTCTTACAATATGTGATGAGGTTTTCTTCTCCTGTCAAGAATAAATCATCCACATATAGTAGCAATATAATTGGCTTATCATTCATAACCTTGAAGTAAAGGTTAGGATCATCTTTACTCTTGGTAAAGCTCAATCTTGTCAGGAAAGTATTAATTATGACATACCAATCTCTAGGAGCTTGCTTCAACCCGTACAAAGTTTTCTTCAACCTACAAACATGAGTCTCTCTATCTTCAACTTCAAACCCTTGTGGTTGTTCTATATACACTTCGTCTTCAATAACACCATTTAAGAAAGTTGTTTTCACATCCATCTGGTGCAACTTCCACTTCATTTTGGCTGCAAGAGCTATGATGGTTCTGATAGAAGTGTATCTGACTACATGAGAAAATGTTTCTTCATAGTCAATACCTTCCTTTTGAGAAAATCCATGAGCCACAAATCTTGCGTTATGTTTTTCAATTCTTTCGTCTGCTACATGTTTTATTTTGTATATCCACTTGGAAGATACCACATATTTGTTCTTTGGTCTGGGAACTACTTCCCATACATCATTCTTCATAATGGACTGATATTCTTCTATCATGGTGTCCATCCATTATTTCTTCTAAACGAATTCCTCAAAGCAAGTAGGTTCATTTTCTACGAGATCACACATCAAGGCCATATAGTTGGAGAATGGCTTAGGTTTTTTGCTTTGTCTCATGGTTCCTGTTATGAACATAAATATACATATAAAATAGATATTAATAACATAATAAATAAATGATAATTAATAAATGATAATTATTAATAATGAAAGGACGTGACTATTGGTTAGGGAACCCCTGCATGGGTATATAAACGAGCCCTCATTCTCAATTGTATATCATCTCATCTATTCATATTTTATACATTTATACATTATTCCTGCATGGATTATTATGTTATATTCAAATTATTTTGGATCATTCTTGTGTGAGTGAACTTTGTTCGTCTCATTTGGTATCAGAGCAAATCTGATCCCCGCCTTTGGCTGCCAGACCTGTGGTCAAAATTTTGTTTCCCTTGGCAACGTCATTGTAGGCCTTTGGCCACTCAAATTTTCATGGCCATTGGCCATAAAGGCTTTTAGCTACATTGAAATTTTTTCAAGATTTTCTCTAATTTTGATTTTTGAACACCATATGGCCCTTGGCCTTTACAGTCCATAAAATCTGATTTAAAAAAAAAAATCCGCTGCAAATTGAATAAAAATCAGAATAGACAACATTATTCCACTGCACATTTTGGTGAAAACGTTGTTGCAATAAGATTCCAACTCACGTCAGAAGAATACAGAGGTTTAATATATATATATATATATATATATATTAAAAGAAGAAAAAAAAAATTATTTCGCTGTCAAAATCATTGAATTATAAATATGTACCATTTTGTATCGCTGTCAGTCTGTATAGTTCGACTAATTTCGTACACATTTCATTCGTCCTTCAATCTGTGAGCGGGCGAGGGCTATCCACAATGCAACAACCCAATCATTAGTGGGTTGTTGCATGGTCCAACCGTGCGGCAACATGCCATGCCATGCATGCATCATTCAACAACATATCAATGGTGGCGACCAGATCTCCGACGAGTAAATGCGACAACAG
Organism: Picea engelmannii; assembly: GCA_009831015.1. Lineage (NCBI taxonomy): Eukaryota > Viridiplantae > Streptophyta > Pinopsida > Pinales > Pinaceae > Picea > Picea engelmannii. The sequence goes on from ML777574.1 coordinate 450,423, forward strand.
TTTGCCAGCAACTCACTCTGCTTACCTACCCCGAGCTCCGTTACCATCTGTAGTCAGTCCCACGGTCCCACCAACTCGTCTGCCTGTTGATTCATGTAGCGGATGTACGTTATGTACTACATCCTTTACTGCTGCTGCAATTTTTTATCCAACGGCCACTCAAATTTTTGTCTCCGCGGCTATTAAAATTTTTCAAAAGCTCCAGTCTCACTGTCATTCAAATTTTTTCAAAAGTCTCACTGTCATTCAAATTTTTCTCTCCCGTCATTCAAATTTTTCAAAAGCTCCAGGTGCACGCTTTTACATTTTGATGCCCGTTATATAGTTCTATCTATCTTTACGCATATACAGAAGAGCAGAGTTTAGCGATCGCTTCCAGTCGATCTTCGTTGGATTTAGAATTTGGATAACCCGATCGGATCCGAGGTGGAAATTGCAGTGAGTTTTCTTAGCAATGGAGATCTGCAAATTGAGATCGCCAACCATGCGCACATTGATAATAGCGGTGTTGGTGATGATTGTATTACTGGCAGTCGGAGCGGCCGCTGCCCACATGGACATCAGTTGATCCCCGAGTCCGCAAGCAGGTGGTGGGGCCTCCTCTTCTTCTCTGCAATCTTTTGCCGCTCTCTTAATCTCTTTGACGACGACTTCCTGGAGATGGGATTATTTTTAGCTTTTCTATGTATGTTTGGGGTTAGGGTTTGATGTTTGTTTCGTATTGGGAACATGCAGGGCGGGTGATCTACCTTCATTTGGATATCACTATATAGTCATAATGCTTGTGGGATTGTTTAGCCATTAGGAAATAAGTGGAGCTGCATGCATGCCACATCGTTGCGAACTTGTGCTACACTTACAAAAACATTATTAATATTTTCATGACAATTCGTCGCTTGAATCGATTTTACAGTTTCATTTGTTGAGTTCTGGTTGTGGAATAAGGCTACCCTTGATAATGCTTGATTTATATAAAATGAATAAAACTCTAGAATTTTACTAAGTTATATTGGAGTTTTTATGCTTAAAAATGGAGGTTAAGATTCATATATATATCTTTATTATTATCGTTTGAGACATTTGTTTATTCACGTTTTAAAGTTCACTCACTCCTGTCAAGTGGTAAGAGTTCGATTAACCGCAGCCAGGAGAGTTGTATATAATTTAAGTTGGTTTATTGTATCTGTTGAGAAGTTTTATCTTTCCTACACAGGAATTGTATAGGGTTATGTGCTTTCCCAAATAGCTCTTGGAGGAAAAGGTTTGCAAAAGCAACTTGAAACTTCAAGCTTGGATCAAAGATAGTCTCGAAATTGATTACATTTATTTTCAAATATTGAGATAAATATCTGAGTTATGTTGATATTAACGTGTAATTTGTGGATATCCATAGCCTTGTAACAGAGTTAATAAAATGCTTAAACGTCTGAATGATTGTTGAACATTTTTGAACATATACAATTAATATTTATAAAGGAAAAAGTAAGTTTTTGGATTTCAATAATAATAAAAAAGTTAAAGATATAATTTTAGAGAATTTTGAAATATCCTTTACAAAATCAATATTATTAATAATATTATTATATTTAATTTTTTTATTACCATAAAAAATTTGATTTTCTATTTAAAATTATGTATTCTCTATTTTACCAGTTTGATAAACATAAGTGTTGCTAAAATAGGAATACTATGAGTGAAAATAATTTGTAGAGTTTGTAATTTTAAGAAGATAGAAAATAAATAACATTTTCTTTAGAATGTACATCTTACATAAATATTATCTCATTTTCAAAATATTGTCAAATTATTTTATCCTAAAAACATCATTATTCAACAAAAAACTGAATTTTTATTTGTAATGGTTTATTAAAACAATGTTAATTATTTAGTTGGTGCTTAGTTACTAATTAACAAGAAACAATTTAGAATAAATGAGATATAGTTTAGAATGAGGTAATGGTTTCTTAGAATAATTAATTGTTTATTAATTACTAATTAACAAGAAATAGTTCTCCATAAATGAGATAAGAGCTTGAGCTTGCCTATTTTCCAATTAGGGGGATTCTAATGAGCCAAATCTCTCTCATTGATTTGATCATATTTTCATCCATTTGGTTTCTTTATTTTCTTGAAAACTCTAAATTTTGTGAAATAATTAGTGGTGAAGAAAAATTATGAAAATCTTGAATTCAAGTAATATAACCAGTTATTATACAAACCATTATAAAAGAAACTACCCTATAATCCATATTATTGAAGATGAGAGATAACCCAAGAGAAGGAATCTCAAGTAAAGGAATCTCAAGTAGAAGAAACACCATAATCCCACCACTACAAGCCACCTACCATCGACTATAAACTTCAACATTGAAAGAAGACTGAAACTAGACCCAATAGAAGTGGTGAACATGCCAAAGTAAGATAGAAAAAAATAAATCATAGAGAGAAGAGAACTAAAGAGGATATAGAATTGAATAACCTAAAGGATGAAAAACAAAACATTTATTAGTGTTAATAATTAATTCTTTCATAAGTTTCACCATTTTATAAGCATATAAAATAGGGATATTCATTTTAATAAATATTGGGAACTCACATGAAGAGGTTGGTCGAAAAATTGGCAATGGGGTGTCCAGGAATGCACTCACACACAAACTCACTTGGGTTCTTAGTAAGGCACACATATTTGTGACCTTGCAAGCTCAACATTCCCCAATTCACCATGGATGATAGGAATTTAGGAGCGGAATGAACTGATTAACAGACTGAATACAATAAACACAGAGATATGAAGAATACCACAAATATTTAGTGAACAATATGTTCTGTTAAATAATGAAATAGGATGAAACTGCAAAATTGCATAACTGAAACACTTGCTCGAATGGTGGTAGTTATATTTGAGAAGATATGTGGCTGCTACGCGCATCCATCTGAGAAAAATGGATTACAATGAGGCTCTAGAGGCCTTTCTGATATTACTCATGAATTCCAAAACCCTAGATATCGAAAAACCTAATCTTAGAAGGTGAAACACCAAAAGTTATGTGGGCCTTATGGGTAAGTTGGTGTAATTTGGTACCTCAACTTCCAAGGGTCGTAACTTTTGCATACGACCTATGTTTTAAGCTCATTATAACCCATTGGAAAGGTCTTTCAAGGAACTACACATTCCACCGTCAAACTATGCCTCCGTCTACAAATTGACTATGGTGAGCCAAAAAAACAACCTTTAGGGATGCAAAACGGCCCTGGAAGTACAACAAGATGTGATGACATGAAAACATACAAAATAATCCAGTTGGATTAGGCGAGAGGCCACTCGTATCCACCTGGAGGATGTGTGGGGCTTCAGAAAACCCCAAAAATGTAGAACTCACAACTACAAAGCATTACAAAAGAACGTGTTGAACAAAAAATGGATACAAGGAGCCATTTGGAATAGGTGGGTGGCCACCAATATCCACTTGGATCAATCCTCCCCCCTTAGGAAGCAATGGTCTCCATTGCGTTGAATTCCTCCACCGGGTGAGGAAACTCCTGCTGGATTTGGCCCCGGGTGAGCCACTTGCCTTGGTGTAGGAGTGTCCCTGCCTTGACAACCCAATAAAGCTAGATCCGCTATTGGCGAGTGCCCTTGACTTGTGTTTCCACTATCTTCTCAGTGGATGCTTGTTCCATGCAGTCAGGGTTGAGCTCTGTTGGTGTCAGATGTTTTGTGATCTCGGAGGTGTCTAACAATGGGGGAAAATATGGCCAAAGGAGATCCACATTAAATACTGGATGCAGACCAAGGAAGGGTGGAGTGTTGATCTCAAAAGCATTACTACCCACAACCTTGGTGATAGTGTAAGGACCATAACAAAGTGGGTGAAGCTTACGATGGGGCCTAGTGAGATGCTCCTTCTGCAAATGTAACCATATTTTGTCGCCAACCTGAAACTTATGTGATACCATGTGTTGATCATGGCGCTGCTTGTACTTAGAATTGGATTTCTGCAAAATCTCCTTGACCTTTTGGCAGATGTGTTGAATCTGTTCAATGAATCTGGTGGCTTTGTCAAATGCAGACTGATCAGGGGAAGCATCTATCTTTGCAGTGGCAAGAGGAAGTGAAAAATCAATGGGTCCCAAGGTTTGGAATCCCATACCCCCCTGAAATGGGCTATGGCCGGTGGAACTATGGTGAGCCCTGTTGTAACTGTGTTGGACATATGGGAGACTCTCGTCCCATGTACATGGATTCTTAGAATTGTACATGCGCAGGATATGCACAATCATCCGATTGACAACCTCTGCTTGGCCATCGGTTTGGGGGTGGAAAGCAATGGATTTTTTGAGCTTAGTGTCCAACAAAGACTAGAGAATTGACCAAAAGGTGCTAAGGAACCTGTTGTCTTAGTTGGAGATGATGGTATGTGGTATCCCGAAGTGGACCCATACTCGTTCGAAGAAGAGCTTAGCAATATTTGTCATTGTGACATTCTTCTTACAGGATGTGAGGATGACCATCTTCAAAAACCGATCAATGACCACAAACACACAATCATTTCCTTTCTTGGTGGACGACAAGCGAGACATGTAATCCATTGAGATGGATTCCCAAGGCTTCTCGAGAATAGGAAGAGGGGTGTATAAGCCTTGCTTCTTGATGGTTGGCTTGGAAATGACACATACAGTGCAAGACCTGATATACTTGTTGACGTCATGTCAAAGTTTTGGCCAATAAAAATGTTTCTGAAGAACGACTTGTCATGTACCTCGAAGTGTTGTGGTTGTTCCACATATACTTCCTCTTTTATTTCACCATTCAACAAGGTTGTATTCACATCCATCTGATGCACCTTCCATTTCATTACTACGGGCAACGGAAGTATAGTCCTGATCGAGGTATATCTCACCACGAGAGAAAATGTCTCCTCGTAGTCAATGCCTTCCTTCTGAGAGAATCCTCAAGCCACAAATCTAGCCTTATACTTTTCAATACTACCATCAGCCGCATGTTTCATTTTCTAGATCCATTTTGAACTTACTATTGATTTCTCCTTTGGTCTGGGTAACTCATTAGGGTTTCTTCTTGCTTCCCAGACAAGGATAGAATACTCTGGGCCTTATCTTGGCTTATCTTGCTAGGGTTTGGACTATCTCTTGGCTAGGGTTTGGACTATCTTATCAGCTCTTGTTGGTGCGCTAACCTTGGGAAAGGTGTGTTACCCTTTGTTTGGCTATCTAGCCTAGGGTTTGCTTCCAGAATGATTCTCTGTCAAGGTTAAGGTGCTCGGAGGGTGGATTCAGCCTATGGTTGGGTGACAAGGGTATTGTCAATGGTAAAACAAGCACACATCTTTCATATTCTAACAATATTATGGAATGTACACCCCTCTTCCTATTCATAACAAGCCCTGGGAATCCATCTCGATGGATTACATGTCAGGCCTTCTTTCAACCAAGCATGGAAATGATTATGTTTTTGTGGTTGTTGATCGATTTTCCATATATGCACATTTTGTCTTCCGTATATGCACATTTTGGCTTCCGTAAATGCGCATTTTGGCTTCCGTAAATGCGCATTTACGGAAGTCAAAATGCGCATATATGGAAGAGAGATTTTCGAAAGCCAAAATGTGCATATACAGAAGCTCTCTTCCGTATATGCGCATTTTGGCTTCCATAAATGCACATTTGGCTTCCGTATATGCGCATTTACAGAAGCCAAAATGTGCATATATGAAAGAGAGATTTACGTAATCTCTCTTCCATATATGTGCATTTTGGCTTTCGTATATGCGCATTTTTTCCTTCCGTAAATGGGCACGTAGTTCCACAAGTCATAGTTCCACAAGTCATAGTTCCAGAGGGTGTAGTTCCACAGGTCATAGTTCCACATGTCACAATTCCATAGGTCATAGTTCCAAAGGGCGTAGTTCCACAGGTCATAGTTCCAAAGGGCATAGTTCCAGAGGGCATAGTTCCATAGGTCATAGATCCATAGGTGTAGTTCCAGAGGGCATAGTTCCATAGGTCATAGTTCCAAAGGGCGTAGTTCCAGATGGCGTAGTTCTAGAGGTCATAGTTCCAGAGGCGTAGTTATAGAGGGTGTAGTTCTACAGGTCATAGTTCCAGATGCGTAGTTCCATAGATCGTAGTTCCACAGGGCATAGTTGCAAAGGGCGTAGTTCTAGAGGGTGTAGTTCCAGAGGTCATAGTTCCAGAGGGCGTAGTTCCAAAGGGCATAGTTCCACATGTCAGAATTCCACAGGTCATAGTTCCAAAGGGCGTAGTTCCACAGGTCATAGTTCCAGAGGGCGTAGTTCCATAGGTCATAGTTCCAGAGGCGTATTTCCAGAGGGCATAGTTCCACAAGTCATAGTTCCAAAGGGCATAATTCCACAGGGAGTAGTTCCAGAGGTCATAGTTCCAGAGAGCGTAGTTCCACAGGTCATAGTTCCACAGGTCACAATTCCATAGGTCATAGTTCCAGAGGGCATAGTTCCACAGATCATAGTTCCAAAAGGCATAGTTCCAGAGGGCGTAGTTCCACAGGTCATAGTTCCAGAGTGCGTAGTTCAATAGGGCATAGTTCCAGAGGTCACAATTCCACAGTTCATAGTTCCAGAGGGCCTAGCTCTAGAGGGTGTAGTTTCAGAGGTCATAGTTCCAAAGGGCGTAGTTCCAGAGGTCATAGTTCCAGAGGTGTAGTTCCATAGGGTATAGTTCCACAGGTCATAGTTCCAAAGGGCGTAGTTCCACAGGTCATAGTTCCATAGGGCATAGTTCCAGAGGGAGTAGTTCCACATGTCACAATTCCACAGGTCGTAGTTCCAGAGGGTGTAGTTCCACAGGTCACAATTCCATAGGTCATAGCTCCAAAGGGCGTAGTTTCAGAGGATGTAGTTCCATAGGTCATAGTTCTAGAGGTGTAGTTCCAGAGGGTGCAGTTCCACAGGTCATAGTTCCAGAGGGCATAGTTCCAGAGGTCATAGTTCCAAAGGCGTAGTTCCAGAGGGCATAGTTCCACAGGTCATAGTTCCAATGGGCGTAGTTCAAGAGGGTGTAGTTCTAGAGGTCATAGTTCCAAAGGGCATAGTTCCACATGTCACAATTCCACATGTCATAGTTCCAGAGGGCATAGTTCCATAGGTCATAGCTCCAAAGGGCGTAGTTCCAGAGGTCATAGCTCCAAAGGGCGTAGTTCCAGAGGTCATAGTTCTAGAGGTGTAGTTCCAAAAGGTGCATTTCCACAGGTCATAGTTCCAAAGGGCATAGTTCCAGAGGGCATAGTTCCATAGATCATAGTTCCAAAGGGCATAGTTCCATAGGTCATAGTTCCACAAGTCATAATTCCACAGGTCATAGTTCCAGAGGGCGTAGTTCCACAGGTCATATTTCCAAAGGGCGTAGTTCCAGAGGGCCATGTCATAGTTCCAGAGGGCATAGTTCCAGAGGTCATAGCTCCAAAGGGCGTAGTTCCAGAGGTCATAGCTCCAAAGGGCGTAGTTCCAGAGKACATAGTTCTAGAGGTGTAGTTCCAAAAGGTGCATTTCCACAGGTCATAGTTCCAGAGGGCATAGTTCCAGAGGGCATAGTTCCATAGGTCATAGTTCCAAAGGGCATAGTTCCATAGGTCATAGTTCCACAAGTCATAATTCCACAGGTCATAGTTCCAGAGGGCGTAGTTCCACAGGTCATATTTCCAAAGGGCGTAGTTCCAAAGGGCATAGTTCCAGAGGTCATAGTTCTAGAGGTCACAATTCCATAGGTCATAGTCCTAGAGGTCCTAGTTCTAGAGGGAGTGGTTCCACAGGTCATAGTTCCAAAGGGCGTAGTTCCAAAGGTCATAGTTCCAAAGGGCGTAGTTCCAGAGAGCGTAGTTCCAGAGGTCATAGTTCCAGAGGCATAGTTCCAGAGTATGTAGTTCCATAGGTCATAGTTCCAGAGGGTGTAGTTCCAGAGGTCATAGTTCCAAAGGGCATAGTTCCAGAGGGCGTAATTCCAGAGGTCATAGTTCTAGAGGCGTAGTTCCAAAGGGCGTAGTTCCACAAGTCATAGTTCCAAAGGGAGTAGTTCCAGAGGGTGTAGTTCTAGAGGTCATAGTTCCAAAGGGAGTAGTTCCAAAGGTCACAATTCCACAGGTCATAATTCCAGAGGGCCTAGTTCTAGAGGGCGTAGTTCCACAGGTCATAGTTCCAGAGGGTGTAGTTCCAAAGGGCGTAGTTTCAGAGGTCACAATTCCACAGGTCATAGTTCTAGAGGGCCTAGTTCTAGAGAGCATAGTTCCACAGGTCATAGTTTCAGAGGGCCTAGTTCTAGAGGGCGTAGTTCTATAGGTCATAGTTCCATAGGGCGTAGTTCCAGAGGTCATAGTTCCAAAGGGCGTAGTTCTAGAGGTAATAGTTTCAGAGGCGTAGTTCAACATGTCATAGTTCCAAAGGGCATAGTTCCATAGGACGTAGTTCCAGAGGTCATAGTTCCAGAGGGTATAGTTCCAGAAGGTATAGTTCCAGAGGGCGTAGTTCCATAGGTCACAATTCCACAGGTCATAGTTCCAGAGGGCCTAGTTCTAGAGGGCATAGTTCCACACGTCATAGTTCCCAAGGGCGTAGTTCCAGAGGTCATAGTTCCAAAGGGCATAGTTCCAGAGGTCATAGTTCCAGAGGTGTAGTTCCAGAGGGCGTAGTTCCACAGGTCATAGTTTCAAAGGGAGTAGTTCCAGAGGGCGTAGTTCCAGAGGTCATAGTTCCAAAGGGAGTAGTTCCAGAGGGCGTAGTTCTAGAGGTCACAATTCCACAGGTCATAGTTCCAGAGGGCCTAGTTCTAGAGGGCATAGTTCCACAGGTCATAGTTCCATAGGGCGTAGTTCCACAAGTCATAGTTCCAAAGGGCGTAGTTCTAGAGGGCGTAGTTCCAAAGGTCACAATTCCACATGTCATAGTTCTAGAGGGCCTAGCTCTAGAGGGTGTAGTTCCACAGGTCATAGTTCCAGAGGGCGTAGTTCCAGGGGTCATATTTCCAGAGGGCGTAGTTCGAGAGGGCATAGTTCTAGAGGTCATAGTTCTAGAGGTGTAGTTACAGAGGGCATAGTTCTACAGGTCATAGTTCCAGAGGCGTAGTTCCATAGGTCGTAGTTCCAGAGGGCGTAGTTCCAAAGGACATAGTTCCAGAGGATGTAGTTCTAGAGGGCGTAGTTCCAGAGGGCTTAGTTCCAGAGGGCATAGTTCCACATGTCAGAATTCCATAGGTCATAGTTCTAGAGGACGTAATTCCACAGGTTAGAGTTCCAAAGGGCATAGTTCTAGAGGGCGTAGTTCCATAGGTCATAATTCCAGAGGTGTATTTCCAGAGGGCGTAGTTCCACAGGTCATAGTTCCAAAGGGCATAATTCCAAAGGGCGTAGTTCCAGAGGTCATAGTTCCACAAGTAATAGTTCCATAGGTCACAATTCCATAGGTCATAGTTCCAGAGGGCGTAGTTCCATAGGTCATAGTTCCAAAAGGCATAGTTCCAAAGGGCGTAGTTCTAGAGTGCGTAGTTCCACAGGGTGTAGTTCCAGAGGTCACAATTCCACAGTTCATAGTTCTAGAGGGTCTAGCTCTAGAGGGCGTAGCTCCAGAGGTCATAGTTCCAGAGGGAATAGTTCCAGAGGTCATAGTTCCAAAGGGTGTAGTTCCAGAGGGTGTAGTTCCAGAGGTCATAGTTCCAGAGGCGTAGTTCTAGAGGGTATAGTTCCACAGGTCATAGTTCCAAATGGCGTAGTTCCAGAGAGCGTAGTTCCACATGTCATAGTTCCATAGAGCGTAGTTCCACAGGTCGTAGTTCTAGAGGGCGTAGTTCCACAGGTCATAATTCCAAAGGGCGTAGTTCGAGAGAGCATAGTTCCAGAGGTCATAGTTCCAGAGGGCGTAGTTCCCCATGTCATAGTTCCACAGGTCACAATTCCATATTTCATAGTTCCATAGGGCCTAGTTCTAGAGGGCATAGTTCCACAGGTCATAGTTCCAAAGGATGTGGTTCTAGAGGTCATAGTTCCAAAGGGCATAGTTCCAAAGGTCAGAGTTCCAGAGGCATAGTTCTAGAGGGCGTAGTTCCATAGATCATAGTTCCAAAGGGCGTAGTTCAAGAGGGCGTAGTTCTAGAGGTCATAGTTCCAAATGGCATAGTTCCACAAGTCATAGTTCCACATGTCACAATTCCATAGGTCATAGTTCCAGAGGGCGTAGTTCCAGAGGTCATAGCTCCAAAGGGAGTAGTTCAAGAGGGCGTAGTTACAGAGGTCATAGCTCCAAAGGGCGTAGTTCCAGAGGTCATAGTTCTAGAGGTGTAGTTCCAGAGGGTGCAGATCCACAGGTCATAGTTCCAAAGGGCATAGTTCCAGAGGTCATAGTTCCAGAGGTCATAGTTCCATAGGTCATAGTTCCACAAGTCATAATTCCATAGGTCATAGTTCCAGAGGGCATAGTTCCACAGGTCATATTTCCAAAGGGCGTAGTTCCAGAGGTCATAGTTCCACAAGTCACAATTCCACAGGTCATAGTCCTAGAGGTCCTAGTTTTAGAGGGAGTAGTTCCACATGTCATAGTTCCAGAGGGCATAGTTCCAAAGGTCATAGTTCCAAAAGGCGTAGTTCCAGAGGGCGTAGTTCCAGAGGTCATAGTTCCAGAGGGCGTAGTTCCACAAGTCATAGTTCCAGAGGGCGTAGTTCCACAGGTCATAATTCCAGAGGGCATAGTTCCAGAGGGCATAGTTCCAGAGGTCATAGTTCCAAAGGCGTAGTTCCAAAGGGCGTAGTTCCACAGATCATAGTTCCAAAGGGAGTAGTTCAAGAGGGCGTAGTTCTAGAGGTCATAGTTTCAAAGGGCATAGTTCCAGAGGTCACAATTCCACAGGTCATAATTCCATAGGGCCTAGTTCTAGAGGGCGTAGTTCCACAGGTCATAGTTCTAGAGGGCGTAGCTCCACAGGTCATAGTTCCAAAGGGCGTAGTTCCAGAGGTCACAACTCCACAGGTCATAGTTCTAGAGGGCCTAGTTCCACAGTTCATAGTTTCAGAGGGCCTAGTTCTAGAGGGTGTAGTTCTACAAGTCATAGTTCCAGAGGGCATAGTTCCAGAGGTCATAGTTTCAAAGGGCATAGTTCCAAAGGGCGTAGTTCTAGAGGTCATAGTTTCAGAGGCATAGTTCCAGAGGGCGTAGTTCCACAGGTCATAGTTCCAGAGGACGTAGTTCCAGAGGGTATAGTTCCAGAGGGCATAGTTCTAGAGGTCACAATTCCACAGGTCATAGTTCCAGAGGGCCTATTTCAAGAGGGCGTAGTTCCACACGTCATAGTTCCTGAGGGCATAGTTCCAGAGGTCATAGTTCCAAAGGGCATAGTTCCAGAGGTCATAGTTCCAGAGGTCATAGTTCCAGAGGCGTAGTTCCAGAGGGCGTAGTTCCACAGGTCATAGTTTCAAAGGGAGTAGTTCCAGAGGGCGTAGTTCCAGAGGTCATAGTTCCAAAGGGAGTAGTTCCAGAGGGCATAGTTTCAGATGTCACAATTCCACAGGTCATAGTTCCAGAGGGCGTAGTTCCACAGGTCATAGTTCCATAGGGCGTAGTTCCACAGGTCATAGTTCCAAAGGGCATAGTTCTAGAGGATGTAGTTCCACAGGTCACAATTCCACATCTCATAGTTCTAGAGGGCCTAGTTCCACAGGTCATAGTTCCAGAGGTCATATTTCCAATGGGTGTAGTGCTAGAGGGCGTAGTTCCACAGGTCATAGTTTCAAAGGCGTAGTTCCAGAAGGCATAGTTCCACAGGTCATAGTTCTAGAGGTCATAGTTTGAGAGGGAGTAGTTCCATAGGGCGTAGTTCAAGAGGTCACAATTCCACAAGTCATAGTTCCATAAGGCTTATTTCTAGAGGGCATAGTTCCAGAGGGCGTAGTTCCAGAGGTCATTATTCTAAAGGGCGTAGTTCCAGAGGTCATAGTTTCAAAGGCGTAGTTCAAGAGGGCATAGTTCCATAGGTCATAGTTCCAAAGGGAGTAGTTCTAGAGGTCACAGTTCCAGAAGGGGTAGTTCCACAGGTCACAATTCCATAGGTCATAGTTCCAGAGGGCGTATTTACAGAGGTCATAGTTCCAAAGGGCGTAGTTCCAGAGCGCGTAGTTACAGAGGTCATAGTTCCAAAGGGCGTAGTTCCAGAGGTCATAGTTCCAGAGGGTGTAGTTCCACAGGTCATAGTTCCATAGGTCACAATTCCACAAGTCATAGTTCTAGAGGTCATACACCCTCTGGAACTAAGCCTCTAGAACTATGACCTCTGGAACTATGCCCTCTGGAACTATGCCCTTTGGAATTATGACCTATGGAACTACGCCCTCTGGAACTACGCCCTTTGGAACTATGAACTCTGGAACTACGCCCTCTGGAACTATGACCTGTGGAACTATGACCCGTGGAACTACGCCCTCTGGAACTACGCCCTTTGGAATTATGACCCGTGGAACTACACCCTCTGGATCTACGCTTCTGGAACTATGACCTCTGGAACTACGCCCTTTGGAACTACACCCTTTGGAACTATGACCTCTGCAACTATGCCCTCTGGAACTATGACCTGTGGAACTATGCCCTCTAGAACTAGGCCCTGTGGAACTATGACTTGTGGAATTCTGACCTCTGGAACTACGCCCTCTAGAACTATGACCTTTGGAACTATGCTCTCTAGAACTATGACCTGTGGAACTACACCCTCTAGAACTACGCCCTTTGTAACTACGCCTCTGGAACTATGACCTCTAGAACTATGACCCGTGGAACTACGCCCTCTGGAACTACACCCTTTGGAACTATGAGTTGTGGAACTATGCCCTCTGGAACTACGCCCTCTGGAACTACGCCCTTTGGAACTATGACCTCTGGAACTACGCCCTCTGGAACTATGACTTGTGGAACTACACCCTTTGGAACTATGACCTGTAGAACTACGCCCTCTAGAACTAGGCCCTATGGAACTATGACATGTGGAATTGTGACCTCCGAAACTACACCCTCTAGAACTACGCCCTTTAGAACTATGACCTGTGGAACTACGCCCTATGGAACTATGACCTGTGGAACTAGGCCCTCTAGAACTAGGCCCTTTGGAACTAGGCCCTCTATAACTATCACCTCTGGAACTACGCCCTTTGGAACTATGACCTGTGGAACTATGCCTTAAGGAACTATGACCTCATGTACTATGCCCTATGGAACTATGACCTCAGGAACTATGCCCTGTGGAACTATGACCTCTGGAACTACGCCCTATGCAACTATGTCTTCGGGAACTACGCCCTGTGGAACTATGACCTCTAGAACTACGCTCTCTAGAACCATGACCTGTGGAACTACACCTTCTAGAACTACGCCCTTTGTAACTACGCCTCTGGAACTATGACCTCTAGAACTATTACCTGTGGAACTATGCCCTCTGGAACTATGATCTCTGGAACTACGCCCTCTAGAACTACGCCCTTTGGAACTATGAGATATGGAACTATGCCCTCTGGAACTATGCCTCTCGAACTATGACCTATGGACCTACTCCCTCTGGAACTACGCCCTTTGGAACTATGACCTCTGGAACTACGCCCTCTGGAACTATGACCTCTGGAACTATGCCCTCTAGAACTAGGCCCTATGGAACTATGACCTGTGGAATTGTGACCTCTGGAACTACACCCTCTGGAACTACGCCCTTTGGAACTATGACCTTTGGAACTACACCCTATGGAACTATGACCTCTGGAACTAGGCCCTCTAGAACTAGGCCCTCTGTAACTAGGCCCTCTATAACTATGACCTCTGAAGCTATGCCCTCTGGAACTACGCCCTTTGGAACTATGACCTGTGGAACTATGCCCTGAGGAACTATGACCTCACAAACTACGCCCTATGGAACTATGACCTCATGAACTACACCCTGTGGAACTACGACCTCTGGAACTACGCTCTATGGAATTATGTCTTCGGGAACTACACCCTCTGGAACTATGACCTATGGAACTACGCCCTCTGGAACTATGACCTGTGGAACTACGCCCTCTGAAACTATGACCTGTGGGACTAGGCCCTCTGGAACTAGGCCCTCTGGAACTATGACCTCTAGAATTGACCTGTGGAACTGTGACTTGTGGAACTATGCCCTCTGGAACTATGACCTTTAGAATCACACCTTGTAGAGCTATGACCTTTGAAACTGTAACCTATGGAACTATGACCTATGGAACTAAGCCCTCTGGAACTATGACTTGTTGAACTACGCCCTCTGGAACTATGACCTCTAGAACTACGCCCTGTGGAACTATTCCCTCTGGAACTATGCTCTCTGGAACTATGACCTGTGGAACTATGCCCTCTAGAACTAGGCCCTCTGGAACTATGACCTCTGGAACTACACCCTCTAGAACTATGACCTATGGAACTACGCCCTCTAGAACTATGACCTATGGAACTACGCCCTTTGGAACTATCACCTATGGAACTACGCCCTGTGGAACTATGCCTCTGGAACTATGACCTATGGAATTACGACCTCTGGAACTATGACCTCTAGAACTACGACCTCTGGAACTATGCCCTCTGGAACTCGGATGTGTGTGTATTGATGTCGACAACTTCACTAAGAGGGTATGTGTATTATATGTCTTTTATTAATGATTACTCACGTAAAACTTAGATCTATTTCTTGAAGGAAAAGAATGAAGTGTTTAGCAAATTCAAACAATTTAAAGCACTAGTAGAAAACATGATAGAGCGAAATATAAAGACCTTGTGATGAGATAATGGAGGAGAATTCACTTAAGAGGAATTCAAAGAATATTGCAAGGAATATGGGATTAAGAGGGAGCTTTCTACTCCCTACAATCCTCAACAGAATGGAGTAGCAGAATGAAAGAATTGGACGATCATGGAAGCAGTGAGGGCTATGATCCATGATCAAGATCTACCTATGCATCTGTGGGTAGAAGAAGCAAAGAGTGTAGTGTATGTGCAGAATAGAAGTTCCCACAAAGTACTTGAAAACAAGACACCATAGGAGATGTTTTCAGGAGAGAAGATGGAAGTCAACCATCTAAGGATATTTGGTTTCCTCGTATTTGTGCATGTCCCTAAGGAAAATAGGACAAAATTGGATCCATCTAGAAAGAATGGAATACTTGTTGGTTACAGTGACACTTCAAAGGAATACATGATATATATTCTCGGTCATCAGAAAGTTGATATTATCTGAGATGTCACCTTCGATGAGAGTGCATCTTTTAGCAAATCAAAACAAGACTGTGCAAAAGAGGAGAATGAGGAGAAGAATGAAGTTACTAGAGTTCTAGAGGCAGAAGCAGTTGAACTATAGGAAGTCATTCATGAGGATAATGACATGGCAGAACCTTAGAGGTCTACATAGATGTCTTCTTGCAAGAGAAGACCAGCTTGGTCATAGGAGCTCATCAGAGATGCAAAAAGATATGGTGCCACGGGAAAATATCTCAGGGAAAGTAAGAAGCCGAAACCATATTCCATCTATGTGGCATGTTTGTGTGATATCATGGATGTAGAATCATCCAGTTATGAAGAGGCTATATAAAATAGGGTATGGAAGGATTCCATGGGGGAGGAATATCAGTCCATAGTAAAGAATGATGTTTAGGATGTGTTACCCAGACCAAAGGAGAAATCAGTAGTAAGTTCAAAATGGATCTACAAAAGGAAACATGCAACTGATGGCAGTATTGAAAAGTATAATGATAGATTTGTGGCTTGAGGATTCTCTCAGAAGGAAGGCATTGACTATGAGGATACATTTTCTCTCATGGTGAGATATACCTCGATCAGGACTATACTTTCGTTGGACGCAGTAATGAAATGGAAGGTGCATCATATGGATGTGAATACAACCTTGTTGAATGGTGAAATAAAAGAGGAAGTATATGTGGAACAACCACAACGCTTCGAGGTACATCACAAGCCGTTCTTCAGAAACATTTTTATTGGCCAAAACTTTGACATGACGTCAACAAGTATATCAGATCTTGCACTGTCTATGTCATTGCCAAGCCAACCATCAAGAAGAAAGGATTATACACCCCTCTTGCTATTATCGAGAAGCCTTGGGAATCCATCTCAATGGATTACATGTCTCGCTTGCCGCCCACCAAGAAAGGAAATGATTGTGTGTTTGTGGTTGTTGATCGGTTTTCGAAGATGACCATCCTCACATCCTGTAAGAAGAATGTCACAATGGAAAATATTGCTAAGCTCTTCTTCGAACAAGTGTGGGTCCACTTCGGGATACCACAGACCATCATCTCTGACTAAGAAAACAGGTTCCTTAGCACCTTTTGGTCGATTCTCTGGTCTTTGTTGGACACTAAGCTAAAAAACTCCATTGCTTTCCACCCCCAAACCGATGACCAAACAAAGGTCGTCAATCGGATGATTGTGCACATCCTGCGCATGTACAATTCTAAGCATCCATGTACATGGGACGAGAGTCTCCCATATGTCCAACACAATTACAACATGGCTCTACATAGTTCCACCGGCCATAGCCCATTTCAGGTGGGTCTGGGATTCCAAACCTTGGGACCCATTGATTTTTCACTTCCTCTTGCCACCACACAGATAGATTCTTCCCCTGATCAGTCTGCGTTCAACAAAGCCACCAGATTCATTGAGCAGATTCAACACATCTGCCAATAGGTTAAGGAAATTTTGCAGACATCCAATTCTAAGTACAAGCAGTGCCATGTGTTGGCGACGGAAGTCACTCCTGGATTGCTATCAGGAGCAGAGCCCGACGCCCATCAGTTTTGTGTCACGATTGTTTATAGATGGGTGATCAAATGGAAGGAAACTCTAAACAGTAGTGTCCAACTCTGAAAACAGGCCAGGCATGCATGAGCAAGTGAGGTCTTGTGTAAACTTCAGAGAGTGAGTTGTAGTAAAGGGTGAACAGGCGGAAGACTTATGGAGAAGAATGCGAAGGTCTGTTATAAACAACAAGTTCCTAACAGACTGTAGAAGAAAGCATCCCAACACAAGGTCTTCTTGCATTTGAATACAGAGCACCAAAAAATACAATAATGCCACGATAAATCATTTATCATAACAGAAATGCAACAATTCGCATGACTCAGTCAATCACGAACTTCCTAGCATACGATGAAAAACTTAGACGGGTAAAGAAGAACTCTCTGTCATAAAGCAAGAAATCTCATATACAGATACATAAGCTGGAAACTGAAATAGCTGCTAAACATTACAATCGGGAGCTCTGCTCGACCATCGATGCTTACAAAAGTGGCCAAAATGCCCACATATACTTGGAACAAAACA
>ML777574.1:473467-504221 GCA_009831015.1 Picea engelmannii
AAAAGTTACGACCCTTGGAAGTTGAGGTACCAAATTACACCAACTTACCCATAGGGCCCACATGACTTTTGGTGTTTCACCTTCTAAGATTAGGTTTTTCGATGTCTAGGGTTTTGGAATTCATGAGTAATATCAGAAAGGCCTCTGGAGCCTCATGTAATCCATTTTGCTCAGATGGATGCGCGTAACAACCACATCTCTTCTCAGAGATAGCTACCACCATTCGAGCAAGTGTTTCAGTTATGCAATTTTGCAGTTTCATCCTATTTCATTATTTAATAGAAAATATTGTTCACTAAATATTTGTGTTATTCTTCATATCTCTGTGTGTATTGTATTCAGTCTGTTAAACAGTTTGTTCCTCTCCTAAATTCCTATCATCCATGGTGAATTGGGGAATGTTGAGCTTGCAAGATCATAAAGATGTGTGCCTTACTAAGAACCCAAGTGAGTTTGTGTGCGAGTGCATTCCTAGGCACCCCATTGCCAATTTTTCGACCAACCTTTTCATGTGAGTTCCCAATATTTATTAAAATGAAAAGGAAGGCACAATTAAACATAATATCCCTATTTTATATGCCTATAAAATGGTGAAACTTATGAAAGAATTAATTATTAACACTAATAAATGTTTTGTTTTTCATCCTCTATGTTATTCAATTCTATATCCTATTTAGTTCTCTTCTCTCTATGATTTATTTTGTTCTATCTTACTTTGGCATGTTCACCACTTCTATTGGGTCTAGTTTCAATCTTCTTTAAATGTTGAAGTTTATAGTCGATGGTAGGTGGCTTGTAGTGGTGGGATTATGGTGTTTCTTCTACTTGAGATTCCTTCTCTTGGGTTATCTCTCATCTTCAATAATATGGGTTATAGGGTAGTTTCTTTTATAATGGTTTGTATAATAACTGGTTATATTACTTGAATTCAAGGTTTTCATAATTTTTCTTCACCACTAATTATTTCAAAAAATTTAGAGTTTTCAAGAAAATAAAGAAACCAAATGGATGAAAATATAATCAAATCAATGAGAGAGATTTGGCTCATTAGAATCCCCCTAATTGGAAAATAGGAAAGCTCAAGTTCTTATCTCATTTATGGAGAACTATTTCTTGTTAATTAGTAATTAATAAACAATTAATTATCCTAAGAAACCATTACCTCATTCTAAACTATATCTCATTTATTCTAAATTGTTTCTTGTTAATTAGTAACTAAGCACCAACTAAATAATTAACATTGTTTTAATAAACCATTACAAATAAAAATTAAGTTTTTTTATTGAATAATGATGTTTTTAGGATAAAATAATTTGACAATATTTTTAAAATAACATAATATTTATGTAAGATGTACATTCTAAAGAAAATGTTTTTTCTCTTTTATCTTCTTAAAATTACAAACTCTACAAATTATTTTCACTCATAGTATTCCTATTTTAGCAACACTTACGTTTATCAAACTGGTAAAATAGAAAATACATAATTTTAAATAGAAAATCAAATTTTTTATGGTTATAAAAAAATTAAATATAATAGTATTATTAATAATATTGATTATGTAAAGGATATTTCAATATTCTCTAAAATTATATCTTTAACTTTTTTATTATTATTGAAATCCAAAAACTTACTTTTTCCTTTATAAATATTAATTGTATCCGTTCAACAATCGTTCAACAATCATTCAGATGTTTAAGCATTTTATTAACTCTGTTACAAGGCTCTGGATATCCACAAAGTACACGTTAATATCAACATAACTCAGATCTTTATCTTAATATTTGAAAATAAATGTAATCAATTTCAAGACTATCTTTGATCCAAGCTTGAAGTTTCAAGTTGCTTTTGCAAACCTTTTCCTCCAAGAGCTATTCGGGAAAGCACATAACCCTATACAATTCCTGTGCAGGAAAGATAAAACTTCTCAACAAATACAATAAACCAACTTAAATTATATCCAACTCTCTTGGCTGAGGTTAATCGAACTCTTACCACTTGACAGGAGTGAGTGAACTTTAAAACGTGAATAAACAAATGTCTCAAACGATAATAATAAAGATATATATATGAATCTTAATCTCCATTTTTAAGCATAAAAACTCCAATATAACTTAGTAAAATTCTAGAGTTTATTCATTTTATATAAATCAAGCATTATCAAGGGTAGCCTTATTCCACAACCAAAACTCAACAAATGAAACTGTAAAATCGATTCAAGCGATGAATTGTCATGAAAATATTAATAATGTTTCTGTAAGTGTAGCACAAGTTCACAACAATGTGGCATGCATGCAACTCCACTTATTTCCTAATGACTAAACAATCCCACAAGCATTATGACTATATAGTGATATCCAAATGAAGGTAGATCACCCACACTGCCTGTTCCCAATACGAAACAAAGATCAAACCCTAAGCCCAAACATACATAGAAAAGCTAAAAATAATCCCATCTCCAGGAAGTCGTCGTCAAAGCGATTAAGAGAGCGGCAAAAGATTGCAGAGAAGAAGAGGAGGCCCCACCACCTGCTTGCGGAATCGGGGATCGACTGATCTCCATGTGGGCAGCGGCCGCTCCGGCTGCCAGTAATACAATCATCACCAACACCGCTATTATCAATGCGCGCATGGCTGGCGCTCTCAATTTGCAGATCTGCATTGCTAAGAAAATTCACTGCAATTTCCACCTCGAATCCGATCGGGTTATCCAAATTCTGAATCCAACGAAGATCGACTGGAAACGATCGCTAAACTCTGCTCTTCTGTATATGCGTAAAGATAGATAGAACTATATAACAGGCATCAAAATGCAAAAGCGCGGGCCTGGAGCTTTTGAAAAATTTGAATGGCGGGAGAGCAAAATTTGAATGACAGTGAGCCTGGAGCTTTTGAAAATTTTTAGTAGCCGCGGAGAGCAAAATTTGAATGGCCTCTGGATAAAAAATTGCAGCCGCAGTAAAGGATACAATACATAACATACATCCGCTACATCAATCAACAGGCAAACGAGTTGGTGGGACCGTGGGACTGACTGCAATGGTAATAGAGCTCTGGGCAGGTAAGCGGAGTGAGTTGCTGGCAAACTGTTGCAGGATTTACTCGCCGGAGATCTGGTCGCCACCAGGGCTGGAATTTCAAATTTATCTTACTTGTCAAGTGAAATTTTGATGACGGTCATTTGTTTTTCATGCCCATCATTTTACGTTATGTTTTACCCCAAATTCATGAGTGTCAAATTGTCTTGTGTTGTTATATGTAAATTTGAGTAGGTCAGTGAATGGATATTCAATTAACAATTAACACTTTATGTGAACTAGGAGTATGGACTAATTAAATTTCAAGGATTGGGAGTCTGAAACTAATTAAATTTTGTTTATTAGTTTCAAATGTAAAACACTACCAACACCATAACTGGGTTGCGTTCTAAAAGTGTGGCTGCAGAAACAGAGAGCAAGAAAAGAATTAAAATATGGGACATTTAATTGTTTTTGTTCGGCCAAAACTCATTGAAATCGTTATTTTTCAAATGTAAAACATTACCAACAATATTTACAAAAAAATGTAGAGCAGATTTGATTTAAGCTACTACTTCATTTTATTGATTTAAACTACTATTTCTTTTTATTGTTATATCCTATGATTTTGACCAACGATAATTTTATGGTTGTGCGAGTTTTAAAAAATGTAACATGGCATAGTTCTTACAAGTAGTTTGGCATCAAGATGGTGAATTGCCAAAAGAGGGCATAGACATAATTAAATGACACAAGTTGGAATCAAGATGGTGAATTGCCAAAAGAGAGCATGAAGGAGGGAATAAATTTTAACACCTATAGGCTACACTGATGAGCTTCACATCCACGCCCCAGGCACTCACTACCACGCCTCAGGAACTCACTAACAGTTAAAAAAGGAGGGGGAAGCCAACAAAGTACTAAAAAGACAGTAAAAAACCGATTAGCTTGCCAACATCGCATCCATGCCGCCCCAACACCTAGACACTCTTAAAAAAAGGACAAGGGGAAGCCCACAACAATAAGAAAAGACAGTAAAACTTACCAGTGACGTGATCATAGATTCAAGAAGTCCATTTACTCCTGTCAGTCCGTTGTTGAAAACCGATTTTCCTGTGCGGCGGGCCGCGGGATACGATTCGTCGAGTAGGCCTGGAATTTCCTTCCCCGGGACTCGAGAGAATGGGTTTCCCTCAGCGACCGCCCCCAACAAACTATAAACCCATAAAACGTTCACCCTGGTGCTGGCGGGTGCGGGAAAGAAATGTTGTGACCAAAGGAGGAGCTCGAACGCTCCAGGCTCCAGGCTCCGAACGACGAAGATGGATCTAGACTCCAAATTTCCAATAATCAATTAAACAGGAGACTAGGTAGTAGCCTGTAGGTACTATGTAGTGTTTATTCAGTCTGATCAGAGATTTATGGGTTAGTGTTTATTGTGGTGACACGCAAGTGCGGGCAACTGAGTAATTTATTTCCTACAACTACTTCTACGGTTCCACGGTCATCGATATTCAATGTCAAACATAAAGTCTGTGATATGGAGTCTGCAGCCTTCCACGTCGTGACTCCTAGCCTCTAGTCAGGAGGGGCTCCGACTTATAAGGAATGAGAATGAGAATCGACACCGTTCCTGCTGTGAGAGCTTGACTAATGTTATTCTACCTTGCCTTTTTATTTACTTTTGTAAAGTAGGAAGGCCCACTTAGAGATTTCCGAATGGTCACGCTTTACCGCGTTGTCTCATTGGTAAGGGGGCTATGAGCTAAGCTATACTTGTAATCAAAGGCTGACCCCGCGAAGAACCATCTAATGTTGTAGGCCCTACTACCTAGCCCGTATACCCACTAGAGTTTTTGACAGGCATTGGAGGCGATCACACGTCAAACTGATAGGTAGATAATTCTCATGCCAGTCAGTGATGACGTGTAAATTTTATTAGCCAGTGTCAAATACGGACTGAGAGACCAAATACGTGCTACAGGCCGTCAAATTCCAGGCTTGGTCGCCACCATTGATATGTTGTTGAATGATGCATGCATGGCATGGCATGCAAGGGTTGTTGTCGCACGGTTGGACCATGCAACAACCCACTAATGATTGGGCTGCTGCATGGTGGATAGCCCTCGCCTCTGTGAGCGGCCATATTCATCGTCGTATAAATCCGTACCAAAGCGTATCAATTCAACTACATCTGTCCACTGAATCCATACAGTCTGAATTTCACCATCAATTGAATCCTTCGTACCTCCACCGTACATTCCCGTCCACTTAGCTATCGTACCTTCTACCGTACTTGTCATTGCACATCCAGTTGTCGTACAATTTGCGGGCACTTGGTCGTACGTCGTTGTACTTATCACTTGACGTTTATCGTAGATCTATGAAAGCAAGGGAGATCGAATAAACCGTGACATTATCAATCTGCCCTTAATAATTCAATAAGACAATGTTTGATAATCGGATAAGAATAAGCGTATGAAATAAATAAGTTAACATAAATTATATGAAAGAAATAAAACATCTTTATCCGTTGGAGGGGTTATAAAAAGATGATATTAAATTAATCTTTGCTAAAGTACTTTTTCATTAAAGTACAAAGGTAAAAGAATTAAAACAGGGAATATTCCATTTGGTGTTGAATTACTTTTATTAAGTTATAAAAGGGGCAAATTCAAAATATATCTCAGTCCGAAAATAAGTTCAAATCAAGAGAGTTATAACAAGGTCATTTAGGAAAAGTCCAAAATAAGACATTAAGAAGTTTTTTTTATATGAGATGAAAGCATAAAAAAAAAAGGGGGGGATTTGATAGAGTACAAGGAAAAATGTGATTTAATAAATAGTTTTTTTTTGGAGAGATATTACTTTTCATTAAAGTGCGGGGATTAAAAAAATATAGAGTATAATTTTTTTTATTAAAGGTATTTAATAAATATTTTTTTTGAAAATTGTGAAGATAATATTAAAGTACTTTTTATAAAGTACAAAGTTATAAGGAAAAGTACAAAGTTATAAGGAAACAAAAGAGTTATAAACATTTTTTTTTCAAAGAAGTGTATCAATTATTTATCATAAAAAGATCCAGATTAATTATCGAAGGGGTATATAAAGGCGCTTCATAATCAAAGTATTATTGACCGTAAATTTGCAACGAAAAACAAATGGAGTCTAAAATGGCGAATGAAATATTTTCTTATGAAGGATGTCGCATTTCAACTTATGAGTTATTTACAATAAAGGGGATTATTCAAGGAAGAGAGGTTAACATCGTTATCAACATGACCCAAGATGATAATTCTATTAATATTAATTTGGCGAATCAATTATTTATTTCAGAGCATAACATAAGTGAAAAGACAAATATTTTTTGCAAGAGACAATATGAAATTAAAGACTTGCAAGTAACAATTGATGATTATGAATATATATTTCAATTTAATGTTACAACTATGTTTCAAGAAGAGATTGACATCATTCTCGGGTTACATTGGTTAACAAAACTAGGTACCTTCATTTTAAACATGGAAAAAAAGTTTGTGACTTTTCCCTATAAAAAGAAGATGATGACTCTTCAAGACATTACTATGAGGTCAAAATCGATAACACCTTCATCAAAATACTTTAAAGATATCTCGAAGGTGATCCTTCCAGATAATCAAAACTCGATATCAAAGATGCAAAAAGAATATGATGAAGTTATTGCTGATAAAAAACAAGAAATATCTCGCTTAAAAAATCACAATGAAAAACTACTTACTCAAATTAAGAAGTCAAGGGATACAAAACAACGTGTCCAGGAGTTGGAGCAAGAGAATCAAGATCTCGGGAATAAATTATCAGGAAAGGATGAAGAAGATTCTCATTTGAAGAACCTTAATCAAAATTTGCTTGAACAAATTAAAAAGATGAAAGATGAAAAGCCAAATAATCAAAATATTATAAATAAAGTCGGCAAATAAGAAGATGAAGAAGAAATTTCACGCCTAAGGGTTCATAATCAAAATTTACTAACACAAATTAAAAAGTTGAAGCATGATAAGAAGACTTTACAAGAAAATCTAGATCGCAAAACATCATTAATCGATAAGGAAACGATGACAGACCCAATCAACCTTAACACTCAAAAGGATGCAAATCTAGCTGATGTAAAGAATTTTTCAAATGTCGAGGTACAAACAAGCCATAGATATGAAGAAGACTCAAATCCAAAAGTTAATCAAGAAAAAGATGCAAGTATAAGAAATATAGATCAAGTTGCAAGGATTCCTTATCGACATCCTAATCACAAAAATCGATACTTCAACCAATCAATGTATCAACAGAAACAAATAACCGCTATGTCGAAGAATATTACTTCCACTACAAGTGCGGGTCAAAATAGAAGCTATCAGGGGAGTAGAAATGTATCAAGTTCTTTCCAAGAACCCTATAAAAACCCAAATCCGCAGAAGATCGAACAGTTCTGCTCTGCACTTAGAAGATCCTATCGTCTCAGGTCCTCAACGATTACTAACTCAAGAATGAAGAATCACGAGACAATAATTATAAGCTAGAGCAAGAGATAAGTCTTCCATAAAGTATGCTTTGAGGACAAAACATTTTTAAGGGGAAAGCAATGTTATGAACATAAATATACATATAAAATATATATTAATAACATAATAATTAAATGATAATTAATAAAAAATAATTATTAATAATGAAAGGACATGTCTCAAAGGACATGACTATTGGTTAGGTCACCCTTGCGTGGGTATATAAATGAACCCTCATTCTCAATTGTATATCATCTCATCTATTCATATTTTATACATTTATACATTATTTCTACATGAATTATTATGTTATATTCCAAGTATTTTGGATAATTATTATGTGAGCGAACTTTGTTCGTCTTAGTTCCTTTTAGGGCACGATACTTTTATGCGTCCTAAATGAGTTCTCTAGCCCAAGATGACTTTCTCTTGTGATAGATAGTCATACGGGGAGGTTCCTGAGATTCTATCATATCATGATCTTCTCGAATCTCATCATCAGGGGTAACTGCAACTTCATTTACGGGTTCTGCAACTCTGGGAGCTACATGTTCTTCTTCATATACTTATTCAAGCTGACATTTCCTTGATCTTTTGAGTGTTGCATCTTCATCAAAGGTTACATCTCTGTTGATCTCAATATGATGGTAACCTTGTATGTAAATTCTGAAGGCCGTAGAGACCTCACAGTATACAACAAATATTCCCTTCTTTCCTGAAGGATCCAACTTAGTTCTATTTTCTTTTGGAATGTGTACAAATATTGGACAACCAAATATTTTTAGATGGCTTACTTCTGGCTTCTTTTCAGTGAACATTTCTTTGAGAGTTTTGAATCCAAGGGAACTATGGGATAATATGTTTTGGACATATATTGTTGTTCTTGTTGCTTCAACCCATAAGTGCATTGGAAGATCTTGATAGTGAATCATAGTCTTTACTGCTTCCATAATCGTTCTATTCTTTCTTTCTGCTACACCATTTTGTTGAGGATTATAGGGAATGGTGAGCTCCCTATTAATCCTGACATCTCTGCAAAATCTTCCAAATTCATTTGAAATGTACTCTCCTTCATTGTCTGACATGAGTATCTTGATTTTCCTTCCGGAGAGGTTTTCTACCAAGGCTTTGAATTCCTTGAACTTTCCAAGTACTTCATCTTTTGACTTCAAGAAATAAACCCAAGTCTTACGAGAGTAATCATCAATAAAAGATACATAGTATACATACACGCTTAGATAGGTTGATGGCATTGGATTGCATACATCTTAGTGGACAAGTTCCAGTATTCCTTCTTCTTTATTGTCGCTCTTTGGAAAATGATTCTTTATGTTCTTTCCTTGTGTACATCCATTGCATACACCTTCATCATCAACCTTTAGTTCTGGTAAACCTGTAACTACCTTGCTTACATATGGTAAGGCTTTGTAGTTGATGTGAGTTAGTCTTCTATGCAAAAGTTCACAAGGACTTTCAGTAGAGTGAGTCAAGGCTACATCTAAGTGACCTTTTAACTTGTACAAACCACCTTCTTTTATTCCAATAACAACTGCATCTTCTATATTTTTTCCTTTGGACCACATAAGAACTTCACCGTCTATGAATGCAACTCTAAAACCTTTTGTATCTAGAGTTGAAATAGAAAGTAAGTTATTTTTCAAACCTGGTACATAGAGTACATCCTTCATTCTCATCAGAGTTCCTGAATCAAGTTTGTAGGTGGCTTCTCCCAATCCTTTGATTGGTTACTGATAGTCATCTCCAAGTGAAACTTTCTGGGGGGATTCCTTCTCTATAAGGCTGGAGAGAGTGTTCTTCTGACCTGTCATGTGCTTAGAGACACCACTATCTATGGGCCAAGTATCCTCTTCAAGTGTCACAGATACTGAGAGCTGAAAACAAAACATATTCTTCAATCTCTTCTTTGGCTAACTTCTTGGGTGGCTCATCATATTCTTTTGCATGGGCATGGTGTCTTTTGTTATTTCTCCTCTTGTATTCTTCTCTTCTGGTAGGACAATTCTTAGCGATGTGTCCCATCTTATCACAATGATAACATGGGTAGGAGGAGAAATCTTTTCCCTTTCTTTGACCCTTATGATATTTCTAGAATCTCTTTGGAGTGAGATTCTTTATGAAAATGAGTCTCCTTTTGAAAATGAGATTTTCCATTTCCACACTTAGCATGAGCAACTAGGGTTTGATCTTCATCTCTCAATATAACGGATTCTCGGTTAGCCACTCTTGCTTCTTCTTGAACACATTCTTCCCATAAACTGTCAAATTGGAGTTTCTCTTTTCTTGCACAAATAGTTTGGAGGAAGGAATCAATAAGTATTGTGAGACCATTAAGAGTTGTCGTCACGAGTTCATCTTCATCTAAGTTGTCTCCAATTGCCTCTAATTGTTCCTTGAATCGAGAAACCCTAGAGAAATAGTCTTGAATTGTTTCTCCTTTTTGCATCTTTGTATTCTTGAGTTGGGTTCTCAAGTTCATCTTTCGGTCGATGTTCCTTCCTTCATACATTCTAGTTAGGGTATCAAACATATCTTTTGGAGTATTCTTAGAAGAAACTTGAGGGATCAAGTGGTCTTTAATGGAATCTGCAATTATTATTTTAGCTTTAATCATATCCTTCTTGTACTTCTCTTTGGCTACATTTTCTTCGGGTTTCGGTACATTTTATTTTATGAATTTTGCAAGGTCATTCTCTTCAAGAATGAGTCCAATTTTGTACTTCCAGGAGTGACGTTTTGGCACTTTGGTCAATTCGTTGAGCTTGAAGATGAAATCGTTGGGCCTCTAAAGGCTTTCCCTTCATGTGTGGGGTCTTCTCTTCAAGGTAAAAGGAACCCTCCTTATCAAAAGTTCCAAATGTTCATCAAACATCACCATCACCACCAAAACCCTAGCCCTAGGGTGACGTCAATCCCTCTAAACTAACGTTTTAGCCTCCAAGGGCAAATCATTGGGCTTGCAAGGGCTAGGTGAGGTCCTCCATGGAGTCTTCCTTTGCCTCCAAAGGAAAAGTTCATCTTCCATCTTTCCCCAAGGTGTGGGTCATGACATCCAACCTGTGGGCTTCTTGCCCCCATGAAAGCTCAAGTTGGGCTTGTTCCTACAAATTGTCCACCAGCCAAGGTCCTGCAAAGACAAATAAGTGCACCCTCCAAGGATCTCAAGTCAAAGCATCATGGAAAGTAAAATCACATTTAATATAAGATCCATTCAAGCTTGTACATCAAAAACTACCTCATCAAATTAAACATGTGCTCAAAGACCCTATGCAATTTGCCAAGTTTAGGTATGGGAGGGTTGATAAAGTGACCTATTGGGTGAATCATTCCTTAAGTCAAGGTGTGTTTCCTAGGTGGAAAACTCTCTAAGTCATGTGGAGACGATGAAGTAGATGGGAGATTAATACGTTTGGGCATGGGGTTCATGACATACAAGGGTTCGTATTGTCTCATTTATGGGTTCCTTTGTAGAGGGTGTGTTGCACCTTCGTTTTCAATGCATCCTTTTTCCAAGCCCATTTATTGCCATTTGTTTTTTAAGATGTTTCCAGGTTGAAGCCAAGGTGGGACTTCTACCTAAGCATGAAAAACATATCCCACCATGACTCTACCCTGATCACATTATGCTTCTCCAAGTTGAAAAAAATGTGTGGGACTTTTACATAAGCATGAAAAACATTGCCCACACGTGCTCTACATTGGTTGACATTTTTATATTGTTATTTTTCATGGGTCCCATTAGTTTATTATGAGATACATTTCATTGTCCTTGGGATCCCTGGGCGAGAATCTAGAAGGGTTATGATTGGATTTTATCTTTTGTTAGCTACAAACATCTGGGCCTTCAGCCCCTTCTTCCCATGAAATGAGGTACAATCTCTTATTGGGTCAATACACCCGAAAATCCCAAAAGATAAGGAGACGAATAACGGGTGAAGTGTGAAAATGGTAAGTATGATCGATAATGGAACGATGACTTGTCAAAGAGACCTCCCAGTAATAAACCCATCCCTAAGGGTGACCACCTACTAAGGAGGAATGTCAACCACCAAGGTGAAACAATGCAAAGAGCATAACTTCAAAGCAAACGTTCTATAATCAAGAGTAGTTTTAAATGAAGCATAATCAAATGCCTGAAAATATTGAAGTGACACTTACCACAATACCTGACTTGTACCTCATAGAGAAAGACCCATCGTCTTCTGAAAGCAAGCTAATGTGGTCGATGCCATCGTCACAAATCCAGGAAACGTTGTGGTGAAGCGGGTCTCTGTCTGTGCATGTGGATGTTGTCAGTCATCCGTCTCTTGGTACTCCATGTTTGCAACCCGAGGGCCTCGAGACATCATCTCCTTAGTTATCCCTAGAAATTGGGGATAACATCTGGCTCCTACTCGAGGATGTGCTCGTTGTAGAGTGCATGAGAACCTCAACATCTCCTGGTAAGACATGTGCCTACACTAAAACATGAAAACGTAAAATCTAGGGTGGTTCTATCACCCTTTGTCCATATATATCATAAATCAAAATCTCAAAAATAACAGCTAATCTAGAAAAGCATATTTTGTACTTTCCATATAATATGATAAAAGAGAAGCATGTAAATAAAAAATGAAGTAGAGAAAAATGAAATGCAGCTAAACTACCATAAGCAATCAAGATGCAAAATGCAAGAAAGCAAGATGACCTACCTACTTACTTAGGGCCTGGGGCCCGGGCCTTGAAGAAGTCATGTACCTTGAATGTAGGGTCGAAGGAGAGACCCATCCACTGGTAATGACATCTTTCTCCCATCAAAAGCTGACAAGCAATATTTTTCATTCTCATACTTTTTCTTGATGATGTAAGGACCAAGCCAAGAGTTGTCATTCTTCTTATCATATTTGGGATTTCCCTTCCTCTTATCCCACATGAATCCAATACATCCTTCATTGTAGTTGATGCAAGGTATATTATCGATGTAGGGGTATGAAGGCGACTCTGTGTTGACTACATCTTTAATAGCCTTCTGACGTTCTTTATCCCCTCCATCTGCTTATTTTTTCAATATCTTGATGGACCCTGGCTCTTTTCCATGGAATTTTGCAAGTTTATCTTTGTATTCATTCGTCCTTAGAAGTAGTGCATCTATGCAGTATTCTTGCACAAAAGGTAGGTCTCGCAGATCATACTCAATGGTATATGGAACCTCATCAAAATCATCCTCTCTACTATAATCAGGGTCATTTTGCTCCAAACCATGTTTCATGGACACCTCCTGGCTATATAGGATCTCGAAGGTACCATCTCCCATAGGAATGTGCACATGAGTGAGGTCGATGTTGAGGAACGCACCAAGAGTGGCTGCCCAACTCCTTGATAAGAGCATACCCCAAGCATCTGGAACATCAATCACCACTATGTGCATGATACAGCCAATGTGAAGGAAATCTTCAAGGTAGACTTCCACGTCTTCTATGAGATCATAAACTTTCACTTTCTTGGAATCAATGCCACAAACATTTCCATATGGGCGAGTTGTTTTCAAACCAAGTTGTTTCATGACCTTCAAAAACATCACATTTTTTGAGGCCCTGAAATCTAGCATGCAGTTGTTCAGGCGGAGACCATTCACACCAAGAGATATGTAAAAGGGAGGGTCAGTATCCATCTGTCCTCCATGGTACATAGTGTTTAATATCATAGGATGATCTTCTTCCTCATTTGGCACCTTCAATGCCTTCAACACCTCTCTTCTGACAAAAGGAATCTTGCACATTTCCACCACAGGAACTGACATATTCATCTTTCCAAACATGGTCGAGACGTCTATATTCAATTGAATCTCTTTTGTCAGTGTTGGATTTGGAAGCAATTCTTGCATTGGAGGTAGGGGTGGTGGGACCACTTTCTTTGCTGCATGGGGAGCCATTTTATTTTGCTGAAGTGAAGCTTGATTTATTGGTTGAGATGAGGTTCGTTTTTCTGAAGATTGTGGAGGCAAGATAGGAATTTTATTCCTTCTTGCATTGGTCATGATCTCCCTTTCCTTCAATTCTTTCATTTTCTCTTCAGTCAACTGATTAAGTGCTCTGAGTCGACCTTCTCTGGTTCCTTTTCTTCTAGATTTGGCAATCTATTCCAGTGTAATACATGCGGGTCTATCATAATCCTCATCATGAAAGGCAAAGATTGTATCCATGAAATTAACACTGTCATGAGACTCTTCTTCTCATCTTGGACACTCTTCCTCTGGGTGAGGTTCTTGGAAAGGAGAGCACCATGATAATTCATTTAAGTTCACCATCTCGACAAAGTTCAATGTGTCAAGAGCCTTCGCCTCTTGTTGAGGATTTTGGTTGTTATCCCTACGGGAGGCCATCTTGGTTATTATCCTAGTACGAGAGGCCAGATTTCTTATTTCATTCTTAAATGGCCATGATCCATGGTACGGGGTTCCAATATTTGTTGGTTGATTATTATCCTGGTACAAGAGGCCATTTTGGTTGTTATCCCTACAGGAGGCCATCTTGGTTATTATCCTAGTACATGAGGCCAAATTTTTTATTTCATTCTTAATGGGCCATGATCCTTGGTACAGGGTTCCAATATTTGTTGGTTGATTATTATCCTGGTACAGGAGGCCATTTTGGATGTCATCCCTACAGGAGGCCATCCTGGTTATTATCCTAATACGGGAGGTCAATTTCCTTGCTTAGCAAAGTATTGTAGGGGCAGTAGAGGACCTGAGAAGACATGGGATGTCTCCAGGTTAGCAACACAGGAAAAGGCCAGATGTTTACCCTTCCGACTTTAGAGGGAGTCACTTGACTCAGAGGAAGTCAAACTATTTGAGAAGAAGGAAGAGACAGTACCTTCTCCCCCTTCAACAGTTCAGAGGGAGACAATTATTGATCTAGTTGATCCAGTTGATCCTGTAGCTCCAACTGATGATTCCCAGAGACATTGCAGTAGGCCGAAAAAGGGCCTGCATGGGCTCAACATACTCTGCAGGAGGCAAAGGGACATGCAACTCCTCATGGTACATTCCGAGAGAGAAAGAGACCACAGAGATTTTCGAGCTATGTTTCAACTATGAGTCACAACATTCATACTGAACCTTCTTGTCATGGAGAAGCCGCAGGTCAACAGGTTTGGCAAGATACCATGACCGAAGAGTACCAGTCCATCATGAAGAATGATGTGTGGGATATTGTTCCGAGACTAGAAGGGAAGTCTATGGTAACTTCCAAGTGGATCTATAAGATCAAACATGTAGCTGATGGAAGTGTTAAGAAATACAAAGCGAGATTTGTGGCTAGAGGATTCTCTCAGGTGGAGGGAATAGATTATGAGGAGACATTTGCTCCTGTTGCCCGATACACTCCCATCCGTACGATTATTTCTCTTAGAACATCCATGGGTTGGAGACTACATCAGATGGATGTAAATACATCATTTCTCAATGGTGAGATTGAGGAAGAAGTTTACATCGAACAACCACATGGATTTGTGACACATGAGGAGTCTCATGTATGCAAGTTGAAGAAATCCATGTATGGACTCAAGCAAGCACCTTGTGCATGGTATGAGAAGATTGATGGATACTTGATGAGTTTGGGCTTCAACAAGAGTGTTGATGATCCCAACCTATACTACCACATTGTTGGTGACGAGTGCCTGATTTTGGTCCTATATGTTGATGACTTATTCCTCACTGGTTCAGAAAGCCTTATTGTTGAATGCAAGCGTGCATTGGCCTTTGAATTCGAGATGAAGGACCTTGGTATGATGTACTACTTCTTGGGACTAGAAGTGTGGCAGAGGATTGATGACATTTTCCCAAGTCAAGGAAAATACATAGTTGAGATATTGAAGAAATTCAGGATGATAGACTGCAAATCTATGCCTACACTGTTGGTGATTAATTTGAAGAAAATGAACAAGGCTTCTTCTAATTTAGGCAAGATTGATCCACATCTCTACAGACAGTTGATTGGATCATTGATGTATTTGGTTAACACCAAACCTGATATATGCTATGCAATGAATGTACTCAGCCAGTTTATGAGTCAGTTGAGACAGACGCATTGGATAATAGCAAAGCATGTGTTGAGATATCTACCAGGCATAGTTGGTTATGGCCTCAGATATGCCTCAGGTGTAGACATGAGATTGCAGGGATTTTTCGATATCGATTGGGCAGGGAGCGCAGTGGACCAGAAGATTACCTCTGGTTGTTGTTTTACTTTGGGATATTCCATGGTTTCTTGGTGCAGCAGGAAACAAACTTCTGTGGCATTGAGTACCACATAAGCAGAGTACATTGCATTATGTGTGGCAGTCTACAAACTAGTGTGGCTTCACAAGCTAGTTGCAGACTTATTTGAACATGAGATGGATTCCACATTTATCCATTGCGATAACTAGAGTTGTGTGAAGCTCTCAGAGAATCCCGTGTTTCACGATAAATCGAAAACACATTGAGATCAAATACCATTACATCAGAGATATGGTGCAAAGGAAAGCAGTACATGTGCAATACCTTTCTACACATGAGCAAGTTGCAGATGTCTTCACCAAACCACTTTCTAGGACTAAGTTCGAGTACTTTAGTGAGAGACTTGGCAGGGTGGAGAATGCCTCCCTAGCTGAGAGGGAGTGTTGTTGATTGCAACTTCATGAGACATTCTCCAGGTCGTTCTCCTCTGGACCGAGTTGAGACGATATGTGAGATAGCATATGTGATGGGTGTGTCATACTCCTCTGGATTGAGTTGAGATTACGTGTGGTCTCTTGTCGTACTCTGGATTGAGTTGAGACGACTTGAGATGGTCTCCTATTTGACTCCTATGGAATTAGTTGAGTCGACTTGAGATGGCTCTCCTGATAGTACACCTATGGACTTAGTTGAGTTGATATGTTGAGAGTGACGTCCATGTGGGTGAACACGTCGACCCCACCTTAATATTGTGTAATGGTTAATTATATTTTAAGTTGTTCAGGTCGGCCCTATTGTGCCAATAGACATCCATTTGATGTGTCTAAGTCTTGTATTTATATGAGAGATAGATCCCCGCTGTGGATCAATCTCACTTGTCATCTCATGATTTCAGCCCTACTTATACGGTTGAAGTGCACATCCTTCTAAGGAACTAGCTTTATCAGTTATAGGGCACCCTCTTGTGTGCTATGGTTTGGTGGTGAATGGTGGATCTTCTCTTGGCAATATAATCAAAGGATTGTTGGGTTTTTCCCTTGATTGAGAAGGGTTTTCCCAAGATAAATTTTGGTGTCTTTTGTGCATGGTTATTCTTCTTGTGATCATGGTTTACTGCAGCTAGTGTAGTGTTGCTGCAGTGGTTATGGTTCAAGTAAATGCTAAACAGAAATAAACTACATGTGCATGAGCTAAGCATTAAAATTCAACACATGCTGCCTCAGAATTCACCTTCTTACCTCAGAAAATTGCCTTAGAAAACTTGGATCTTTGCTCAAATACTACCTTAGAAAACTGGCTCAGAAATCAGCCATAAACTTGTTGGAATATACCTCAGAAATCGGTTATAAATTTTCTAGAATATACCTCAGAAAACTACCATAGACTTGGCATGTAATTCATCTCATAATTTTCCTTACAGTCCTTCAAACTGCCATAGAAAGAACATGCCAAAGACACCTACAATTTATCTTAGAAGAGGGTCATTTTAAATTGTGTTTCTTTCTTGTTGTGGCAGCCCTAGTAGGGTTACTCATGGTTGTTGTTAGATCTGCGATTACGACTCCTTCTAGCCACGACATCCCTAGAGGGGTTTCTCCTTGTTATGGTTTCCATCTTAAGACCCTAATCAAAGCTCGATCAAGGCTCATAAGCCTGCGACCAGCCTTAGAACCTCATCACAGGGGTTCGGCCCTTTCCTTACACCAGCGACAAGGGTCTAGCAACCTTTACAACCTTCCTTCATGATTGTGCAAAAAGTCATCTTCAAAAACACTACTCTGATACCATGTTTAATTTTAATGCTTAGCTCAAGGACATGTAGTTTATTTCAATTTAGCATGTACTTGAACCATAAACAATGCAACAATACCATATACAATAGCTGCAATAACCAAGATCACAAGAAGAATAACCATGCACAAGAACACAAGAAGTTATCCTGGGAAACCCCTTCTCAATCAAGGGAAAAACCCAACAATCCTTTGCTATAGAGTCAAGAGAAGATCCCCCACACCATAAACCCTAGAGCACACAAGAGGGTGCTCTATGACCTTGAAACTTGCACCTAAGAGAAGTGTACACTTCAGCCGTACAACTAGCTTGAGAGAATGTTACAATGAAGTGTGAGAGTGTGTTCCACAATGGGGATCTACTCTCTTATATATACAAGACCTAGCACATCAAATGATGTGTCTATTGGCACAATAGAGCCGACTTCTATAACTCAATGATATAATTAATCTTTACACAAATATTAATTATCTTTACATGGTGGGGCCGACTTGTACCCTTTACACAATTAGGGTTACACAATAAATCTTACTCTTAGACAGTATAGCAAGGATCTCTCACATCCTCTAGTGCTCAGCCACTAGGGACACGTCCACCTATGCTCAGCCACAAGGACGTCACTCTCAACAGATCAACTCAACTAAGTCCATAAGAGTACCATCTCAAAAGCCATCTCAAGTCGACTCAACTAAGTCCATAGGAGTCTGACAGGGGACCATCTCAAATAGTCTCAACTCAGTCCAGAGGTGCACGAAAGGAGACCACACGTCATCTCAACTTAGTCCAGAAGAGTATGACACACCCATCGCATGGGCTTTCTCACAGATGCCTCAACTCAGTCCAAAGGAGAACGATCTAGAGAATGTCCCATGAAGTTGCAATTATCAACAACAATAAACAATGATATAATTCAACAAGTAAATGATAATTAAAACTGCTAAATATGTCACTAAAAGTCAAGTAAAGATGCAAGAGATAAAGCTAGTAACGACTAATATAACTCAAGTGATATAAAGCAAGACTTTAGTGAGGATATATGGCTTTTAAATGATGATATTGCAGAGATATTATGCCATTTGTATGGTTGTAGAAAACATATGCTACAGAAGCAATATCTACCCCTAAAAATCAACAAACGACTTGTCAAACGATTAGCGAATATCAAGTAGTTTAACAATGACAACTTGTAAGCAAACTTTAGTGGTAGATTAGCGAGTAAAACAAGTGTTAAAGAGTGATTCACTGCAACCCTAATGGTTGTAGCTTAAATTTATAACAACAACAAAAGATCCTTGGGAAATCAAGATGTCTTAGTGGCCTTAGCAAGCCTAAAGCACATAGAAAAGATTCCAACTAAGACAATTTCAATATCTCATAATTTCACGTATACCAATGCAATGATTTTTATTTCTCCAATGCAAGAGATTAGTGCCTAAAGCTATTGGGTTATGAGGTCTTTTAATGAATGAGCTAGTTATGCTACTTCCTTAGGGGTGTAAGCTCTTTTACTCCCTAAGGCAAGCAAGGCTATTTAGGAAAAACTAGGAGGGTGTAATCCCTTTTACTGCTCCTAGTAACCCTTTGTACAGTAGATTATTCAAGACAATTATGATAGGCTTAGTGGGGTTGTATGCCCTTATACTCCCTAAGATCTCAACAAAAGTATAAGGGCATACAACCCTTTTACTCCCTAAGGCAAGTAAGGCTAGCTAGGAAAAACTAGGAGGGTGTAAGCCCCTTTACTCCTCCTAGTAACCCTTTGTACAATATATTATTCAAGACAATTAATATAGACTTAGTGGGGTTGTATGCCCTTATACTCCCCTTAGTGGGGTTAAGAATTTTGGGCATGAGTTCGTATTGTCTCATTTACGGGTGCCTTTGTAGAAGGTGTGTTGCACCTTCGTTTTCAATGCATCATTTTTCTAAGCCTATTTATTGCCATTATTTTTTAAGATGTTCACAGGTTGAAGCTATGGTGGGACTTCTACCTAAGCATGAAAAACATTGCCCACACATGCTCTACCTTGGTTGACATTTTTATATTGTTATTTTTCATGAGTCCCATCAGTTTTTGATGAGAGACATTTTATTTGCCTCGGGATCCCCGAGCGAACATCTAGAAGGTTTATGATTGGATTTTATCTTTTTCTAACAACCTTTGGGCCTTCAACCCCTTCTTCCCATGAAATGAGGTACACTCCCTTTTTGGGTCAATACCCCTGAAAATCCCAAAAGATAAGGAGACAAATAACGGGTGAAATGTGAAAAATGGTAAGTATGATCGGAAATGGCACGATGACTTGTCAAGGAGACCTCACAGTAGTAAACCCATCCCTAAAGGAGACCTCCCAGTAGTAAACCCATCCCTAAGGGTGACCGCTTACTAGGGCACAATGTCAACCACCAAGGTGAAACAAGGCAAATAACATAACTTCCAAGCAAACGTTTTATAATCAAAAGCAATTTTAAATGCAACATACTCAAATCCCTGAAATATTAAAGTGACACTTAGCAAAATACCTTACTTGTACCTCATGGAACAAGACCCATCATCGTTTGGAAGCAATCTGATGTGGTTGATGCCATCGTCATGAATCCAAGAAAAGTGGTGGTGAAGCAGGTGTCTGTCTGTGCATGTGGATGTTGTCAGTCATTCGTCTCTCGATACTCCATGTCTACAATTTGAGGGCCTCGAGACATCATCTCCTTAGTTACCCCTAGAAATTGGGGATAACAAGGTTGAACTGTTGTTTCTGAGCTGGAGGTCCACACGTGTGACCTGGGCTCGTTCTGAGACACCAGAGAGCATGTGACATTGTTGCTGAGAAAACCCATGTTCTCAATTTTCGCCCGAAGATGCACCAATAGGCTAAGCTACAATGTCAAGTACATGAACTGCAGTAATGGTACATGAATGTTGAACATGTTGGTACAAGAATCATACTTCATAAATCGTCATCAGTAAAACCTTACAAAAATCCTCTTTAATCACTAAAAACATTAGAAACTAGTTGTATTAACCACAAGGAGGTATTTAGGCTTCAATGCAAGGCTTGATGACGGAAATGGTTATATATCATGGATGAAGTGTGAAAAAATGGCTTAGAATGACAATTTTATTATGCGAGAAATGTGGCAAAAACAGGGCTCAACAAAATTCTCACTCTAGAAGAGGCACCCTTGACATTTGTGCAAATGGGTCTTCATTAAATCCATGAGATCTCAAAATGTGTGCAAATGGGTGCCCTTTGACCAAGTCAAACCATCACTAATCACTTCACATGTGTGCAAGGTGTGAACAAGGTTATGTAAGAAGTGGATAAGTCTTTCTAGTGAAGTGCACCACGTAGGGATGTGTGCATGAGTGGATAGGGTGGATAAGTTGGATGGATGAAGTGGAAGGCTAAAACCCTAGGGCATATGGATAAGAAGCTCCTAGTCAAACATGAAGACCAAATGAATCCTCAAAACTTGGGTTAAAGGATAAAATGTATCATGAAAATGTTATCATGTGCGAACAAGGATACTATGAGGCTAGGACCAATTGGCTTTTTGTCAGGTGTTTTTGCCTCAACATATGTGCCAAAGGAGGAAGTACTAACTTAAGTTGTGTACCCCATTGACGTAAGGTTATGTTCCCTAGTGAATTTAGGAAATTATGCCTCAGTGGAAAATTATAACATTTAAGTATTAATGGGCTAGTATTTCACTTCAATACATGTCAAAAGGGGGATTGCCTAGTCTCACGTGTACCACATGGAATTTAAATTACAACTCCTAGTGACCAATTAGAAAGTGAAACTTAAGGAAAAGGTCTCAACGAAGAATTAGAACAATAAAGTGATAATCGACCAATACTTGGGCACTCCCAAAGGTTTAGGATTTTAATTTTTTAATTAAAATATCCCAAACCAAAAGTGAAAATATAAGAATTGAAAAGTTATTGTAAAGTAAGACTCGGGGATTTTAAGTTAATTATGTCATTCACCTCCTAGAAGATGGAATGTAGGTGGAATTGAGGGTTTTACCTAGGGAAAACGTCAAGATGTGAAGTGATACATAAAATCACCTAGGTAAAATGGTGAGAAGTGGAGAAAAGGTATGTAGGAAGTGGATTTTACTTAGGCAAAAGTTATAATATGCTTGCAATAAACAATTTTCCAAGGTAAAACTAAGGAAGTGGCATGAATATGAATGGAACTAGGTAAATGCATCATCATGTTAGAGGACAACCATGCAACACTAAGTGAAAGTGACTAGGTGACCACCATGTTGATGATCTGTGAAGAAAAATATATGCTCCTGAAGCAACCTCCACCAACATTCCAACCATTTAAAGGCTAGAATCACACCACCAATCTACACAAGACCATTTACCACTCATGTCAACATGAGGGGTAACACTCTCAAATTGGTCTTTGCTTGCTTTTAATCAATTATAGTTTCTCAAAAGGATCTTATAGGCTATAAATATATAAGCTAGGAAGATCAAAAGGTAGGGCCTATGAACATATAAATATGCATTGAATGTATAACAAGATGTTTTATATACATTCAAATAACATATCATAGTTCTAGAAACACAAGCCTTTCTAAACATGAAACTAGTTCCAACATCTACCTATGATCTACACATCGACAACCCACACATTCCATAATTTGAAGTAATTTCTTCTCATACTTTCACGACTTCAAATTTCCTTCTCAATGGGCATTTTTTCCTTCACAACTCGCACAAATTCAAAACGTCAAAAACATTGATATCCTAGTTATTAATAGCTCCTAACTCTGAACTTCATATGCACAAATATGGTTGATATGCTAATTAAGTTTCTTATATTTAGGTTCACTTTTCAATGTTGTGACATAAAATGACATATCTTCCTTCATAGCACCCAACTAAATACTTCACTTTATTAATATAGTGGTGAATACATTTGAAGCAAAATAAATATGCAACCATTAACTTCATCCTCAACTAGAAGATCCCCTCTTCTATGAATTCTCATGAGACTTGAAGCATGTCATTTTTCTTTCATACACAATTTTTCCATTCATCACAATTTCAAGTCACATCCCGCTATTCCCATCAAGAAAAAATTGATTTCAAAATCACTACTTGATATTCATTATTTAAACCATGTCTTGTGATTATTTCACTCCAAAATCATTTTGTCTTACAAGGAACCTTGTCACATTTGAATCCACATCCCACTATTCAAGTCACGTTCCACTATTCCCATCAAGAAAAAACTAATTTCAAAATCACTGCCTGATATTCATTATTTAAACCATGTCTTATGATTATTCCATTCCTTCAAATCGTTGTCATCCAAGGAACCTTGCCACGTTTGAATCTACACATTTTCAATTACATCCATAGCTTCTCTAATAATTGGACTTTAAGTCATCCTAATTGCACACAATAAATTAATTAAGAAAACAAAATCTTCAAATCCCCTCTTCTATGAATCCTCGTGAGACCTGATCCATATCTTTTTTTATTTCATATGCAATTTTTCCATTGATAAAAATTTCAAGTCACATCCCACTATTCCCATAAAGAAAAAACGAATTTCCATTATTTAAACTGTCTTATGATTATTCCATTCCTTCAAAATCATTGACTTTCATGGAACCTTGCTATATTTGAATCCATGTTTTTTCAGTTACATCCATAACTACTCTATCGACTCGACTTTAACTCATCCTAACTGCACACAATAAATCAATTAAAAAACAACAAAATCTTCAAAGTGACTTCATGCAATCCATGAATCAAATACCATCTTAAGCAATATTCCATTCCTTCAAATAATGCTGTCTTCTAGCACATTTGTTATTTCAATATTAGAATTTCCTCTCTAACATCTTAGCATTTATTATTTCAATAATAGAATTTCATCTCTAACATCTTAATTATAATTCAAATGCTTTGGCAAAAACATTTATTTAATCCTTATCAAAAAATTTACTTACCCTTTGATCGAGCTTGTAAACCACTTTAACCATTTATGGCTTAAGACAATAACGGTAATCTATTAAATTTTGTTACAGTATAAATGGGTTTAATTAACTTTTCGAAACTCTACAAATTTTCGGTATTTTGGTATGTGAGATTCAAGGTAACTAAATAGTAAAAAGCTAGATACGCTTTAGATGGGTAAACAAACCTTGAAACTATAATTTCGATCAGCGAGGAAGGGTGTGAGAATGATTAAATAGTACTTGTCCAGACTCCACCTTAATGGTAATCAAATACACAAATGCCACATAATATCCAGACATACCGTGGATTATATATGTAACACCTCATGGAGTCACTTGTATTGCCCATAATTAACATTAAATCGTTGTGAATTTCTGACTGTACACATTAACAAGAAAAAAGCAGTAGAATGCAAAAAGAAATTTACAGCTATTGATGAAGAGTATGGTCAACTATTGAGATGAAGTGTATGGTACACGGGGTGAACTCGATTGAGTTAATATATCATCCTCCAAGAGTTTGTATGGGTCAATATAAGTAGGTTGTGCCACTTGTTTGTTGCCACCATGGATAAAGCTTGGTCCAAAATACTGTGTCAAGAGCAGATTCCGAACAATCATATTCATGACACGGCTAATCCAAGTAAACTTTGCAGATGGCACAATTGAAACATAAAACTAGGCATACTTTTGCAAGCAGAAACCATATATAACAAATATACAATATTGTTAACACGCAAATCCTTTATCCAAAAATGCTATTTGCGGAGAATAGTATACATTCTATTATCTTAACTTTCAAAATTATCTCTATACTCTTTTGCCAAAAGCAAAGATTATAGATCGCTTTAGTTACAGGCAACTTGCCACTAAGAATTTCAAGAATGGTTCATAAAAGACAGAATGTAATGTAACTCTGCTGTAGAATGAATTCAACAGTAAAAAATGCCACATTCAATATTTGATTGACTTTTGAGTTTTCCAAGCACGAACATTACATAAAGAAGCAATGCCCTGCCTTAAAGCCATGCCTTAAAAACAACTTTGGAAAACATTCAGTTATTACCATCACTTCAAACGGCACAACAATGATACACTTGAATATATGTTTTCCAACAATTCATAAATGCAATTCTATGAGAGAATTTTTGAACTCTTGAAAGTTGAAAATGGTTGCGTTTAAAAAGCAATATATTCAAGATTGAATGATTTCAGCAGATTTTACTCCCATTGCATGGCTTGCAGACTCCGTAATATGTTGTATGTAGTAGATTGGCTGCTGCATACAGGCAGGATGAGTAGGTTGGAAAGAACAACAAGATAGAAGAGTAGAAAGACGAATCAGTGGGAGAAAGTTCAGTTGCCTTAACTGCAGTTATCTGTTGCCTCAATGAGGAACTGGTTGCCATGACATTACACAGGCAGCAATAGCTCGTTATTTTCTTACAGCAATGCATGTCAGTTGTCAAAAATTTGTTAATAGTCAGCACCAGCAAGGCAATTGGGATGCCAATTGCAAACAATTATACAATGAATCGGGGAGCCCAGAGTGCCGCATCATGAATTGAAATAATACTTTGTGATTAATACAGTGGTTGTTAGTGACATAGTCAAACATTTAAAAAGCGGCCAGTCACTAGGCCACCGATTTGCCCATCAACTTGTATTTTGATGAATAAAAAGAGTTTATTATAACTCTGTGTGAGCTTATTTGTCTCTTGTGAAAGACCTTTCATGGTCTGCTCATAAGAGAGACCAATTATCCTGTTGGTGGCCAACTAAAGTTATCAGCCTAACTTGTCTTTATTTTGAATGTTGTTTCTATCATTGTGTATGTGCCCTACTAGTGAATGAACCATAAAAGCATGTGGGAGTAGGCAGGATGGGGGTTTCTAGCTCTTCATAGAACCACATGCATCTGTGGATGATACTAGTACAGAAGTGCCAATATGAAGATGGATGCTTACAAAGCAACTAACATTTCTTGCAGAAGATTGAGCATCTCCTCATATTCTCAGGTAGGCAACTAATTAGCTTGCATATGCACAGTCCAATAGCCCATACATGACTGATGAACTTCATAATTGCCTAGATAATTCTATTAATTCTTAAGGTGACACACTTTAGGTGACATTCAATTCAATCCTATTACAATTTTCTGTTTTGACAAATGAAGAAATTCAACCTTTCCCCTTGCAAAGAAATACAAACAAGGCAATGAATCTAAGGATCTAATGAGCTGGAAGTGTAGCCGCCTTCCCTTTTTCTTTTATCTTTCCAAAGGATAAACCAGCAGCTAGAAAACAAGGGGTTGCTCTACGGAGATGACATTTAGTGATGCATGCATTTTGTCAAACAATTGTCCGACATCCTCGATAAATCAGTCTTGCAAAATTTATAAGCCCAGATTTTTTGAATGTAAATTCTTGTGTTAATAAACCTTAGTCTCCAGAGCTAAATTAAGACTTTCCAGCCCAACATTATGAATCTGAAACCAGCATACAAGAAAAGGAGTTGATGACTGTGGCAGACATGAAGAGTTTCATACAAACGTTTTGTCAAACAGTTAGCCTGTAAACTTGTATATCTCTGATTATGCTCCAAAATTTTATGATTATACTTAATGCCACAGCTACAGCAATCAGAATTTGAGTTTATGTGTCATTGCTGGTGTGTATATGAAGTACAACTTCACAAGAAACAGCAATACAAACATGAGAATTAACACCTGATATGCAAATATGAAATAGGTCACTTACACCTTTTGTCAAACAGTTTGGCTGTCATCAAGAATAAGGATCAGACTAACCAGATTTCAAACTAGATCTTGAATGCACATGCTTTATACTCAGTTATCTTGGTTTCTAGCCACATACAATAATTTCCATCTTCCATTCATGAACACATAATCAGCATGTAGTAAATAAGCATGAAGGCTGCTAAAGAAATTCATAAACAGATTTTGACAAACAGTTAGCATGCAAACTGTTTCTCCAATGAAAATATCTCAAAACCCCTGCAAGTGCTTCAAAAATTATTTCACAATTAGTTCTATTCTGGACCTTATCATGAAGAGCATGTGTTCCAAGGAATATGGCACCCAATTGTACCAGCTGAGCAGAGTTTTAGAGATAGAGGTCAGCGCTTTTGATATATTGCTATGAGGGATGTGCGCTGAGAAAAAGGGAGCAGTGGACCTGTAGATTCTTGGGCTTGCTACTTAAAAAATTTGGTTTTGAGAACCAAATGGTGGCTGAAAGAAGTGACCACCAGTGCCTTGAAGTATGTTGGGTAAATGAGGTTTTTGGCACTAAAGAGGGAGATCACCCCAATAAGGAATAGGGCACATCTGTTGAGCAGTACACACAAAGTATGACCCTATCCTAGATTCTAATACAACTCAGAAATCTTTACCACATTTTGTAACACCCTGTTTCCCCCAGCTTGTAAATATAACTGGACTGGCCAAGAACTATGGCAAACTCATAAATGTGAACATGTGATGTAAATGGACCTTGAGGAAGAGGTCAAGGAATGTGAATAACATTTTGAATTTATTGCAGGACTGCTGAGAGGGGATGTGCAGAAAAAGAGACCACGATGGCGGTGGAAGGCACCTGGAAAGGTGGCGTTAAACTTTCACCAAGAATTAACACTGTATTTGGACTCCACTGACCTGGAGAACCAAAAGCGGCTCATTGTCCCCGAATTTAATGTCTCGCAGGCTGGTAGGCGGATGGCTTAATGAGGGATGGGATGGTGAACCGCCCATCCGTAGAGCCGTCAGGCCTGATCAGCGCGAGGGTAATCGCGCCACACGCAACCTCGCAAGAGGATAAGGCGTGGGGTAGAAGCGATTGGAAGGGGAGACGCGAGGGCAACTCTGGCATTACGCAGAGTGAGTGATAGCAGAGAGGAAGGATTTCAACCTTCGCTCCTGGTCACTGGCAAACAGAGAAACGTAGTCTCACAGCATCGTGGTCTCAGCTCGGGGGTGGCTAGTGGTAAATCCGCTGGGAGTCGCTACGCCTACGGTTGGGTG
This sequence comes from Picea engelmannii, assembly GCA_009831015.1. Lineage (NCBI taxonomy): Eukaryota > Viridiplantae > Streptophyta > Pinopsida > Pinales > Pinaceae > Picea > Picea engelmannii. Next base: position 501,065 of record ML777574.1, read on the forward strand.
GAAACGGGCACCCCTCTCAGCAGTCGCACCCACTTCTGATGTTATTTCCGATAAGTGTTTTTCATGTTGCATCTTGAAATTCATATCCTGACATATATGTTCATAAACTGTGAAATTGTGAACGATTGCAGTATAAGAATGTCTGTGCAGTGTTTTGATAAGAAATGTTAGATATATGCTTATAACAGAAAGACCACGCATGGCTTAGGTTGATAAATGAATTTAATTATGCATGAGTTGAACCAAGTCATACTTCCAGTCCATCCTCGGGAGTTTGTTTCCCTTTGTCTGTCTCCAGGAGAGCCCCGGAATAGATCTCTTCGTAGAGATTCCCTCCTTGGAAAGGTTTACCAAGAACCTGGAAAAAGGACTTGAATGTGCAAGTCTTAATAACCCTGTATGAGGAGGAATGACCCTCTTGAAATTCCGAAGTAGCAGCGTAGGGATAAGTAACGAATCGACGGATGAGATCCTGTCGGAAGACCCATGGTCATTCACGACCGCCAGATTGACGAAAGTAACAAGGGCGTTACATACCTTGCCCCTTTTTCTCTCTATCTTCGTGAATAGCGATGAAATCGGGATCGTAGACCCCCCCCCCCCAAGGTCCATGAGAACATTTGGACCGTTGATCTTTCCACATCCACGAAGTAGTGGAAGAATGCGCGAGGTGGGACAGATCTGAGCCGTTAGATCGTAGCTAGAAAAACCCGACAGCTGTTGGATTTGTTAAGAGATGCATGAGGGTTAAACCTTCGTGAACAATAGAGGTAAAATCTCGACGAGACACATCGGGATATCGGTACTCGGGATACCAGAGTTCTCGAGGTCGAGAACGTCGGGGCATTTCAAGCCCCGAAACAGTGAAATGATCTGGACCGTCCGTTTGTGCAGACACGTGGCGGAAATCGAGAGCCCGTAGGTATATCGGCTACCGGGGTTTTGAGTTGACAGAGAAATTCTGTCATCGGGGTATCAAAAACTCCGAAATCACGAGATTGGATCAGGGCCGTCTATCAGCCGGAACACGTGGCGGAGACCCAGACCCTCAGGGAAGTCCCGATAGAAAAGTCAATAGGTGCATCGGGGTTCGGTAGTTCGCGAGTCTTGAGGACATGACTTCCGGAGCATCAGAAGTCGCGAAATCGCGAGAGACGATCAGGACCGTCCATCTTGAGGAGGATGCGTGGAGGAGATTAGAGCACTCGGGAGGTTTCCCGAAACGAAAGTCGACCATCGGCATTTCGGGAGTCGGGAAATCGGGAATCCCGTGGACAAGAAGTCCTTGCAATTCGGAATCGCGAAGTCCGAAATTCTGACAAGGAAGGGAAAGCTCCATCGTAGGGGCCAGCTGTCAGCATAGCGGAGAATCGGGATTCGAGAGATCGGCAGTCCCGATAACAAAAGCATTACGACATTTGAAACCCCGAAGTCCCGATAGAAAGCAGGGATCGTTGGTTTCATGGGCGATCACAGCCGTTGATCGTGCTAAAGGCAAAAAGGGGTTATTAACTGACGTCATATCGGGAATCGGAGGATCGCGAGTCCCGAGGACAAATGCATTTCGACGTTGAAAAGTCCGAAACCCTGATAAGCAGTGTGGCTGCGGTCATATGGGGGAAGGTCAGTGGACCAAAGGTCTAGCCCGTAGGGCTAGCTGAAGTCAGAGCGCATCGGTTTTTGGAAGCCCAAAGCCCCGAAAGGAGATAAGGCTGCGGTCTTGTGAAATAGTGGTCATATGGGCCTGGAGTTTAGACAGGAGGGCTAGCGCGTAAAGGGGCGTGTTGACCGCCCATTTTGCAACGGTGGTCAACTCATGTGCCATGAAATCTGCATTATCAGATGCACCTATGTTCCAGACAGTATGGGTTCTACTTGGGCATTTGATGCCCCAGCACAAATTTTGTAAACGAAATTTCCGCACCCCTGCGTGGGTTAATAATGTAATAAGTCGGCATGAGTCATAGTTAAGTTAGGTACCTTTGGATTTTTCCATTAGGGGAGTTCCTTTCACCGAGGGTTTTTTATCCTCAGGTTGTTAACCGGGCTCTCGGGCCTGGCTGACTTCCCTTAAGTTTTTCCCTCCACATATGCAATAATTTCCTCCAGAGTGGTGAACGGTGTCCTAATGGTCTCGTCCTTGGGTAACCTTTATTTAGGAATGTTGTAAATGACCATGTCAGACAGTGTAGAAAGTTTCGCGGAGTTTCGTCGAGTCTAGATAGGTTTTTTTTAATTAATTAAAATTAATTAATTTTCCTAATGTTGGAATTTTAATTATTTAATTAATTAAATGGTTTTGAGCTAAATGATGTAAAAACTCAGCCTTTGGGATTTTGATAGGGCTATTTGTGCTCAAAAGAAATGGAATAGCACCCCCTACACCCATAGGCCAAGTTTCAGCTCAGTCAGACAAGTTTTGATAGGTGTTTGTCCACTTAGAGTCAGAGTCAGTCAAAAACAACAATTTTAATTGCTCAAGTGACATTAGTCATATGTCAAAATTATTGTAATTTCTGAGTTAGTGAGTTAGTGGTAAGGTGGCTATGAGCAAGTTAGACCCCCCCTAACCTACCCAAACCCATCCTAACCTCCTAAAACCTTAATCTACCCATTTAACTTACATTATCACCCCTTTTTCCCTTGCCCTAAGGGGAAAAACGACCCTCACTTACCCAAACTTCATTTACTTGACTCAAACCTTAATAACTTTGCATAAATCTTTGTGTGGGCCCCTCATAAGTGAGGTGCGCCCTCCCTAGAGTTCCACCTCATCACTTGATGGTCCCCACGTCCCACTTCATTGCATATGGGGCGCCCCTCCTTCTCTAGCTCACGCCCCTCCCATCTAAAACCTTAGCAATTCACTCAAATATCAAAGTGGGGCCTCCTCTCATGAGAGGTGCGCCCCCCCTAGCCACTCCTTTCATTCCTTTGAGGGCCCACGCCCTCCACATCACTAATCCACTAGCTAAAACCCTAGAAGGGCGCCCCCCTTCTAGAGAGTTCCTCTTTTGCTTGATGGCCAACACTTGGCATCCATCAAGGCCCCCTCTCTTTGCCTCTTGAGCTATAAGAGAGACCCCTCCCCTCCTCATTTCATCACCATTCTTTGAGCTACTGTTATGCTGCTGAAATTTCACTCCACTTCCTTGCT
>ML777574.1:523102-541638 GCA_009831015.1 Picea engelmannii
GGACCGTTGATCTTTCCACATCCACGAAGTAGTGGAAGAATGCGCGAGGTGGGACGGATCTGAGCCGTTAGATCGTAGCTAGAAAAACCCGACAGCCGTTGGATCTGTTAAGAGATGCATGAGGGTTAAACCTTCGTGAACAGTAGAGGTAAAATCCCGACGAGACACATCGGGATATCGGTACTTGGGATACCGGAGTTCTCGAGGTCGAGAACGTCGGGGCATTTCAAGCCCCGAAACAACGAAATGATCTGGACCGTCCGTTTGTGCAGACACGTGGCGGAAATTGAGAGCCCGTCGGTATATCGGCTACCGAGGTTTTGAGTTGACAGAGAAATTCTGTCATCGGGGTATCAAAAACTCCGAAATCACGAGATTGATCAGGGCCGTCTATCAGCCGGAACACGTGGCGGAGACCCAGACCCTCGGGGAAGTCCCGATAGAAAAGTCAATAGGTGCATCGGGGTTCGGTAGTTCGTGAGTCCTGAGGACATGACTTCCAGAGCATCAGAAGTCGCGAAATCGCGAGAGACGATCAGGACCGTCCATCTTGAGGAGGACGCGTGGAGGAGATTAGAGCACTCGGGAGGTTTCCCGAAAAGAAAGTCGACCATCGTCATTTCGGGAGTCGGGAAATCGGGAATCCCGTGGACAAGAAGTCCTTGCAATTCGGAATCGCGAAGTCCGAAATTCCGACAAGGAAGGGAAAGCTCCATCGTAGGGGCCAGCTGTCAACATAGCAGAGAATCGGGATTCGAGAGATCGACAGTCCCGAGAACAAAAGAATTACGGCATTTGAAACCCCGAAGTCCCGATAGAAAGCAGGGACCGTTGGTTTCATGGGCGATCACAGCCGTTGATCGCGCTAAAGGCAAAAAGGGGTTATTAACTGACGTCATATCGGGAATCGGAGGATCGCGAGTCCTGAGGACAAATGCATTTCGGCGTTGAAAAGTCCGAAACCCTGATAAGCAGTGTGGCTGCAATCATATGGGGGAAGGTCAAGTGGACCAAAGGTCTAGCCCGTAGGGCTAGCTGAAGTCAGAGCGCATCGGTTTTTGGAAGCCCAAAACCCCAAAAGGAGATAAGGCTGCGGTCTTGTGAAATAGTGGTCATATGGGCCTGGAGTTTAGCCAGGAGGGCTAGCGCGTAAAGGGGCGCATCGGCAAATCGGAGATCGGGAGTTCGAGAGGACATGAACTCTTGTCATCAGGAATCACGAAACCCCGAGACCCGAAATTATCATCGGGGAAATGTCACAGGCGCGTGAAGTAGAGGCCATGACAGGGAATTAAGGACCTATGGATCGGGTTTGGCGTCTCGTTGCTGCGAGCTTCGGGGATTCTCATTGTTGAGAAATCAACGAAAAAGTTTGATTTTAGGTAGTGGGTATGTTACACATTTCTTTGTTGAAGTATATAAGAGAAATGGCTATGCAAATTAAGAAAAGAACTCATGAAATAGCTTTTACTATCTTTCACCATGAGCTGAGAGAAAAGACAAGACTGGAACCATTTCAATTGATTCAAAGTGTAAACACCCATAAGAATAAACAAAATTACCAGGGAGAATTTTCTATACAGCCATGGATGAAAGATTTACAGAACTGAAATGTACTAGAGAAGGGGCGAATTCAGCCTCTAGGGCACACATATAAACCATCCACAAGATTTGTTGAAGTAAAATGAGATAACACTGATATCCAATCCTTCCAACCCCCTATTTACATGAATAGTGGGCTGCCTAAATATCCCAAAAGATCCCTGTTATCCCCTATCCTAGGGATAACTAAGGAGATTATGTCTCGAGGCCCATAGGTCCTAGACATGGAGTACCGAGAGCTATATGACTTGAGCTTGACCCTAGAGGGCCCATCTTTTCTTCAGTGCATCCTATCTATCAGCAGCAGTAGCATCCATCCCATCGGCCTGATCCTGAAGTGGCAATGGGTCTTGCTCCATGAGGTAATGAGTCAAGGTATCATGGTATGTGTCACTCTGATTTTCGAAGCATTTGAATATGTGCACTGAACTCTCTTTTGTTTCATAACGTTTGCTTGGAAATTATGCTCTTTAACTTGTTCATACCTGGGGGGGGGTGATAGAGTGCCCTAGTAAGTTGGTTCCCTTAGGGATGAGTTGCCACTAGGTGGGTCTATGAAAGGTCATCATCCATTCCTTCCATACTTACCACTTTTCATCATTGTCCCTCTCATCTTCCGCTACCTTGGTTCGGGCATTGGGTTTGCCAAGCTAGTAAGGGTTGTACCTTGCCTTGTGGGAAGAAGGGGCTAAAGGCCCAGAGGGTAAAAGTAGCTGGAAAAAGTTAAAAGCCAATGAAACCTTGAGATGTTTCGCCAGGGATTCTCGAGAAAGCAATAAATGGCTTCTCAGTAAGAAAAGGGGACCCATAAAATAAAAAAAAACTCAAGATCTAGTTGGTGGATAGGAGGTCTCATCATAAGTCAACTTATTAGGTCCATGGGCATGTAGCAGTATGACACTACCATCTATCTGGTCACCAAACCAGGGTAGTGGCTCTTGGTGGCATAGCCAAGAGAAAGGGGGTCTCATCACGAGCCAGCCTTCTCATTTCCGTGAAGTGCTTGTGGGTAACGCTGTCACCACTGGTCACCACACCAGGGCAGTGTCTCCCAACTATTCTCTTGAAAAGAAAAAGCAATAAGACAAAGAATAAAAGGCATTGAATGGGATAGGAAACAATGGCATCCATGACAAGGTGCAACTCACCCTCTACAGAGGCACCCACAGGTAAGACCTACATTTCCCTGTTATCACTGCACCCCTTGCCCAAACATTCCCCTAAACCATTTCATACACCTACATGACCTAGATTGGTCTTCACCTGGGAAACACCCCAAAATTGAGGAGGATTAGCCCAATAGGACATCCTGAGACCCTCTCCAAACCTGGCTTGTTAAACTGCATAACGTCTTTGAGCATTTGTCTGGGTAAAGGGGGGTTTGATGCACATGTTTGGGTAATTTGATTATTGGACGTGATAGACATTGCTATGATCCTTGTGACTTATGAGCCCATGGAGGGCTTACTTGTTGTTGCTACAAGACCATGACAGGTACATATGAGGAGATGATTAGCTCAGACCTCCATGGGGCTAAAATCCCACCAGATGGATGTTGTGACCCTAGCTAGGGGCAGAGAGACACTAGAGGCTTGCACCAGAGAAAAAGAAGGACATTCCACCAGAGACACTTTGGCAGGCCTGGACCTAGGGGGTTCTTGCTTTCCCCCCTGAACGTTGGCATTGGGAGGCCCATGACGTCACCCTTGTGACCCTCGACATCACCCAATGTCAGATGGACATGATGGAGGCAGAATGTGCTAGGTGGCACGTGTGGCATCATCCGGAGGCCTTGGAAGGCCTAACGTTTTTCTCATGGAGCCTGACATCCCACTTATGAGGCCCAACGTCACCCTAGGAGGGCATGACATCACCTCTATTGCACATTTTAGGGTTTAATTCTTTGAATTTATGTAAAAACTGGATTTTTGATATAATTTGGCCATGTCGGCCTTTTCTGACCTAAATTTTAATTAAAGGTCATTGAAACTGTATAAATAGAGAAAAAAGACTCATTTTTTCATCATCTTTCACTCACATAAGTGTGAGGTCTGAAATTCGGCCCTCTTTAAGGGTATTTGGCTGAAATTAAGTGGTGCGCAACTTCTTGGAGAGGCTATTCTTGGTGTATTTTGGCATTTTCATGGTGGAAAGTCTTCAACTAGGGTTTTGTTGCTAGATTATTCTTGATGAAGTAAGTAAATCTGCAATTCTTCATTTATTTTTGAATGGTTATGGTAAATTTGCTTGTTCATTTCTAAGATTATGAAATTGCTAGTTTGAAACCCTAGGGGAGAAGCATATGTTATTATAATTTTCCACCTACTTGAATTTGCTGAAAACATCTCTTTTGAAGAATACACTAAAGCCCTACCTTTGTAGCACTCTAGTAGCATTGCTTCATTAGCTTCATATATTTTATTTCAAGCTTGATCTAAGGAAGAAGGAAATCGCTAGGGCCTAAGGTTACTTACTTCTTAGCATTTTTTCCTTCTAGGGTTTAGATATTGAGGCCTTAGGTTACACTAACACCTCAATCATCTCACCCATCCCTTTAGATTACCTATTATCATTTGTTGTTTCCTCTAAGAGTTGTTGCTGCTAACCTTGACTCCATTACCCTAAAAGGCACTAGTTCACTCCTTGTAAGCGATTGATTGACCAAATAACTCTTAAACCATCTTCCCTAAGACTTTTACTAACTCTAAATTAGACTAACTCACTAACTAATTTGCTGCTGTTGCAAAAGATTGGTACAGCCATCTATAACAGCAGCAAATCCATCCTAAAAGCAAGATTAAAAGTTGATTAGACATTGTCATAATTGCTTTTGACGACCATTATCATTCTGACAATTTAAGGCTATTATTTATTGTCATTCTTAAAGCATTATTGAGGCATAACTTGTCGTAGTTGTTGCTAAATATACATTGCTGTTATAAATATTTATATTGCTTCAGTTTTACATCAGCTTGTTTATCTTTCAAGAGTTCATGGTTTTATGAAGCACTGGCATCATATGGTACTTGCAAACAACATTTCTTTTCTACTTGTTGTCTTGTTCTGGGCAGGTACATTAAATTATATTTTGCTTAATCTCAATAAAACCCTGGAAATTTTGATCAGAGTGACCTGTGAGAGGGGTGGGACTTTCTTATAACTTTTACCTTAGCCTTCTCAAACCCCCAGGTCATTGGGGACGTCTCCCCTGGGGTACTACTCCTAAATGGAAAGAGGTGTCCTATTAAGGTGACAGTGATAGGTCATCCTCCTTGTTACGCCAATTCAATATCCACTTGCCTTTGGCTTTGGGCAAGTACACATTGCGCGATAACAATCCCAATGGCTAGGTTCAATGGAGAGAGGAGGGGGCGTATAGCTTCTTCTAGAAGCTAGACCCACCAAATGAGATCTTCTAGAACAAAAATTAACAAGGTGCGCCCTCTCCTCTCCCATTGAAATATATTTAACCTTAAACATGTCTTGCGCACTGTTACCCCCCCCAGGCTAGGGGTAACTAAGGAGATGATGTCTCGAGGCCCCCACGTTGAAGACATGGAGTGTCGAGAGCTAGATGAGCGAACAGAGCCCCTCCTCTTACCACACATCACCATTGATCGACAACAGTAGCGTCCACCACACCAGCTTGGCCCACAGAGGACAGCGGGTATTGCTTCATGAGGTAACAAGTTCAGTCTCGTGGTAAGTGTCACTTCAATAATTAAAGCAGTTGAACATGTTGCAAAGACTCCTTTCTTGATTATGAAAATGTTTGCTTGGAAATTATGTCTTTTGCCTTATTTCACCTTGGTGGTTGACACGTTTTCCTAGTAAGTGGGTCACCCTCGGGTAAAGGGTTGCTACTGGGGGTCTCCTTGAAGGGTCATCATACCATTCCCGCACATACTTATTACTTTCCACACATCTTCCCTTTCATTTCCCCATCTTTTGGGTTTTCAGGTTTATTGACCCCAAGAAGGGCTTGTACCTCATTTCATGGGAAGAAGGGTCTAAAGGCCCAGAGGTGTTTAGCTGGAAAAAGATAAAAGCCATAAATTATCCTCTAGATGCTCGCCCTAAGGTCCTGAGAGCAGTGAAACGCTTGTCCATAAAATCAAGGACCTTTTAAAAGAAAGGAAAACACATAATTAATAAATGTCCCGCTTGTTGAGGGAATGCATTTGCGGTGTCTTTTACTTTCCTTGCACATGGCACTCAATGTTTTCCTAGCTCCAAGTGGCATTGCAGTGCTCTTTACTTTCCATTGCACATAGCACTCAATGTTTTGGACCATAATAAATTAACGACAATAAAAGGCTTGGAAAAATGTGGCATTGCAAACGAAGATGCAACAGACCCTCCACAAAGGCACCCATAAATGAGACAACACGAGCCCTTGATATGTCAAGAACCCCATGCCCAAACATTTATACCCCCATCCACCTCACACTCATTACATGACTTAGAGAGGGTCTTTTTGGGAAACACTCCTTGACTTGAGGGATTGATCTACCCAATATGGCACCATGACAACCCTCCCATACCTAAATTTGACAAATTGTATAAGGTCTTTCAACATTTGTTTAGTTTGAAAAGGGTGGATTTAGTGCACATATTCGGGTGGTTCTTTTATTAAATATGGCTTACTTGGCATGATACATCTAACTTGTGGACCCTTGGGGGGCGTACTTGTTTGTCTTTGTAGGACCTCGCTAGGTGTAAGCTTTTCCATGGAGGAACGGTGCCATTTTGACCTTCATGAGGGGTTGAAAACCCCAAGGATGGACGCCATACCCAAAGGATGGGCAGAGGACCCCAGAGTCGTTGTACACCTGAGATGATGGACGTTGCCTTTGGAGGCACTTGGACAACACTGGATGACGACATCATAGCCCATTGCACTTGGACGTTGGCCTTTAGAGGCCTAGGACGTCATCCCTAAGCCCTCAATGTCACTTGGAAGCTAGGGTTTGATGGGCTTGATGGTTCCGAGAGAGAGATGATGTGGTTTGAAGGAAGAAGATGCATGGCATGACACTCTAGCACTTGAGAGAGTGACACATGGCCTTTGGAGGCCAAACGACTTGCATCTAGAGGCTCAATCTCTCATTTTTTGGGCCTAATGTCACCCTTTAGGGCATGACATCACCCTTCTAAGGCATTTACTTTATGAAATTTTAATTTTTGTAAATTGTAAAGGCAAATAAAGGAGCTCGGCCCTCTTTTAATTTGTGGTTGACATTTTTATGTGGACAAATTGGTTTTAGATGACCTCATATAGATAGAGGTCATCTCACTTTCATTTTAGACATAGCTCACTTGAGAATTACACAAAACTTGGCTGAAATTTTTGCCCTACTTGGGCAATTCTCTCTCTCTTGTCTTTGGTGCAAAATGGATGCTTTTACTTCTCTCTTGGTGGAATAAGGCTAGTGACTTTTCTTGGATGCTCTTTCTTGGCAATTGGTTGGAATATCTTGATGCGTAAGGGTTTTTCATGCTATCTCTTGGACTAGGTAAATAAAATTCTGCAATTATATGTGTTTCTTCTTGGTTTCAAGGTTATTTTGTCAAACCCTTGGAGGAGAATAAGGGCATACACCCTCCATCAAGAATATCTATTTTATTGTCATTGAAAAGGCTATTTAAAAGGTTGCTACAAGGAGTAAAAAGACTTACACCCTTGTAGATTGTTGGCACCAGGCCGAAGTGGAAAGAAGGACGATCATGGGAAAGAAAGCGTGTAGGAAACTGAAGTGACAACTGGCAAAAGATCAACACGAGCGAATGCAAGAAAGCGTGCATAGAGGAAAGCGACAGCTGGAGGAAGAACAACACGCGCATGGGAGAAAAACCTAGTGTAAGAAGGGTTAGGGTTTTGGTAATATTTTGTAAGTGGCTGAAAAGCCCGAAATGTATAAATATAGATACAAAAGTATCATATAAGTGGTGGTTATTGCTGCTGTTGTTATCATTGTTGAGTTTATGTTAGTTTTTATGAGGATTACGATTGTCATTGTGTGATTGTTCCGAGTATTGTTGTCGACGATGCGGGAAGGATTTTGAGTTGTATGAACCGGGTTTTGTAAGCTGCTGAGCAAGAATAGATAGGAGGGAAGGTAGATCTGAGGATTAGACCGCAGGCTATAGAGCCTAGTGCGATCTAGTTCGCCTCACATAGATCTTACCCACTTTTGCAGACCATTGTAAGCGCGCGGCACAAGGAAATCAAGAACCACTATAATAAAAGAGCCAAGAGCCAGATCTTTGTGGACGTAGCCCAGGAGGCGTGAACCACGGTAATCTCTGTGTAATGTGTTGAATGTTTGCACGTCTTTAACTGCTTTCAGCAATAGATGATTATAATTGATGAATGACCAAACTCATTATTAGAATCCGTTTATATTTTGAGTTATATGTATGCAATTCCTAGGAATGAGTAGATCACAGTAACGGTCCGCAGAACAGGGTCGTAATCAAGAAATCCTTTATCCCCTACTATGTCCCAGACTGTAAACACCTGAGTCTTACAGTCAACCATCTATAGCTATCTCGGGTGAGACTGCGCAGTACCTTCCAGGTGCTGCGTTGCCTTCTGGTTTACCAGGAGGGCCGATAGTTAGAGAGGGACGATAGTTAGAGGCTTTGTTGGAATCCCGAATGACATGAACCCTGGGTCAATAACTCAGATAAAAGATACCAACATAGATTTACCTTGCTAAGGTTTGTTTACTCTAGGGAGTAAAAATGCTTACACCCCTAGAGGAGTAATAAACCGTAGCTCATAAACAAGAGACACCAAACCCAACAGATAAGGCACTAATCTTTTTGCATTGGAGATTGAATATTATTGCATTGGTAAACTTGATTTCAAGGAGATTGAATTGTTCAAGTTTGGAAATAATTTTTACATGTCATAAGCTATCTTGTGCCTTGAGGGCGTCTTAATTAGCCAAGTGATCTAGCCGCTATAATAAGCATTTAGCTACAGCCATTAGGGCTGCAGCAAACTCATTCTCTCTCATTCTTTTACAACTTTTCTACCACTGAAATCTACTTGCAAGTTGTCATAATTAATCTATTTTTGATGGAATATTGTTTGGGTGACTTACTTGTTGGTTTAGTGGCTAGAACTTGCTTCTGTAGCAAAAGTTTGCTACAGCCATAAGGCTGTTGTAAAACATTGTTGATAACACTTAATAACAGCCCTCTCTAGCTATCAAAGTCTTGGTTTAATTATTGGAAGATTGTATGCTCATTGTTGGCTTTGTTTTCCAACATCATACACTCGATTTTGATGGTTTAATTTGCAGCTGTCATAAGTTCTTTACTGCTGATATATATATTTCCATACTGCTGCAATTTTGGGACAGCAAGGTTTCTTGTTGATTGCCCATTGGTTTTGAGGCTTTAATCATTATATATTGTCTTGTTCTGGGCAGGTCTAAATTGTTTTGCAGGTACACAACCTTGGCAACCATTCATCAGCTCATAAGACCTTCTCCCAAGCCTCATTTCCATCCTCAACCTTGACCTATAGGGGCACTCTTCAAGCTCTTAGCTTCTCCCATCCAGATCCCCCTAGGGTCACCCGAGAAGCCTCCCTTGTGTTGGATTTATCCTTCACTAAAACGAGGGGGACATCTATTGAGGTGACAACGATAGGTGTTCCCAGTTGTGTCACACACTTGTGGCTTGGGTTGGGCTTTTCCCAAACTACAAACTAAGCGATAACATTGAAATAAGATTATATTCAATTTTTTATGGTGACCCCTATGAAAGGAGAGACCCCTTTCTTCTTATAGCTGAAATAATTCCCTTCAAATCATTCCTTGTGGGGCCCGAGGGGCACCCCCCTTCTTAGCTTAGTGAAACAAACAAAACATGAATCCCATCCATGTGGGCCCCGAAATGCGTCCACCTAGTGATTCCCCTTTGGTGGGCTTCGCTCATAGTATGGTATTGATCCATCTTTTAAATAATTTACATGAGAAGACTTTAATGAAACTTAGGGACTAGGCTAATTAATCATAACACACCCCAAATCATGGCCCCCTTTTAATATCGAGTATACAATTACATGTGATATGGTCCAAATGTGAATGCCAAGTGTGATGCAACTGCTTGAAATCAAAAACGCTGAAATGAATGAAAAAGAGGACATGGTACCCCCTTCCTAACCATGCATGTCACCAAGGAAAACTCACGTGCAAGCAAAGACTGGTGTCTGATCTCTGAAGACGACGTTGGTGCAGCAGATGACGCATATGATCCGGAATAACCTCGCGTGCCCTCCTTTATAGCTGCTACAAACCTAATGCAATGTCATGTGGACCCACACGGTGTCTGTGGTAACAAGGTCAACTCTACTATGATTTTCCATCCTTAATTTGACCTTGGGAGGCCGTAATGCAGGATTTCCTATTTTTACCCACGCTTCTCTGGCAAGATGTTCACTCATCCATCATCAATTACTATATGCTTATGTAATGATCCCAAGCCATTATGCCAGGATCATCACGGTTTTGGGTGTCTTTTTAAATCTTTTTCTGGTTGTGGTATTTTGTCAAACACTTTGCTTACAGTTACGCTTAGGGTTTTACTGATGTGTTTATATGTGTGTATGCAGCTATAAACAAGAAGATATAACCATGGAACATACCTCAACCATATGCAATATGATAGACAAGCCAAAACATCCCAAATATGATTTTATTCATGAAATAGAGGAACCTGCTACAATGAAGATGTCGATCTTGAATGCTCAACAGATGGCTCCAAGATAGAAGTATGGGTTGCTACAAGAAACTCCCGATAATACAAAATAAGCCTCCAAAGGCTGGATAAGAGATGAAGACCAATACGAAGGTAGATCTGGCCGTATGAAGTGCAGAAACCCTAACTGGATGATGCCACGTCCTGCTGGAATGTTGAACCTCCTCAACAATTCGGCCCCACTGCCAAATGTGTCCAATCACCCCAAGAAAGATGCCAACAGTAGATCGGGTGATGGCAAGAACAACCCAGGTGCCTGAATCTCCAAGATCCCTCTCAAACCCTATGGATCTGAACAACCTCCAATGTATGGTGCGCCCTCCTAGATGGCTAATTCCCTAATTGTTCGGCCTCTCTCCTAGAGACCTCCAACAGCTCCACCAATCCACTAGAATGATAGATCGGGGCACGACAATGAAAACCCAAGTGCTCAACTAGGCCAAATACCTGCTAGATCCTTAGATCTAGCTATCCTCCAAGATGTGGTGCACCCTCCTCTTGGGAAATCGTCCCACTCTCAATACTGATGAATCCACCAACAAAACACCTCCGAAGTCCACCAAGAATAATGCTATAACACTTGCAAGGGAAACCCAATACCTGGAATTCCCAAAATCGCCTCACCTCAGCTAGGATGAATCCTCCCTCAATGAATGGTGTGCCCCTCTTGCTGGAAACCCTAGCTGGTGTGCCCTCTCTCTCTCTCTGCCCCTGCAACTGATGTAGAATCCTCCTGCAACTGAGTAGATCTGGAACTAGAATGGTGTGGGAGAGTATTGCATCTCCGAGACCAAGCTTGGGACAAGCTAGGTGGAATGTTTCACCACCGAATCGTCCTCTAGGATTTGTTAAGTCAAAACCCTCAAAACCCCCAATGTTGGGCTCACTAGCTAAAAGCCAGATATCAAAATATGATTATACATGAATCCATGAGTAGAGGCCCTTGCCTTTCTTTTATACTTTTTGCTCTCCTTGTCCCTCCAAAGTGACTTTCCTTTTATTAATATTTAATTAATTAATTAAATCACTTTAATTAATTAATTAACCTTTTTACCTCTGAAAAACACCTTATCTCTCCTTGTGGCTTCCCTAGCCACTGAAAGTCACTTCTCACCATCCCATCCTGTAGTGTTGCTTCTCCCGATTCCAATGAGCTATTACACTGAGAGGTTCCTCCAAGTAATGTGCCCAAAATGACCTCTTCAATGAATTCAATTAGCTTATAGCTCAAAATAGTCAAAATCATGGAAATCGTCGGAATGCAATGGAACGAAAACCAACCTATGCAGAATGGCTCATAATGATGGAATATGATGAGCAATGCAAGATGGACCCCACAATACCTCTCAATAACCCATGTACTCGCTATAACATCTATCTCGCTACTCTGGTCATCATAAACCTCTGCACTGTGATCATGTCCCAAAGTGGGGACATTACAGTCCTCCCTACTAGAAAACTGCTTGTCCTCAAACAATAATTGAATCCCCTCAATTATAATACCAGGATCCCATGTCCACCTGTGGGATACACAGTAGAACCCCTCCAAAGATGAACGATCACACATGCTGCCCCCTGGGTCCCATATCAAGTCATGAACTACTAGCTCCTGGGACGCATAGTCCTAAAATACATCAACTCCGTAAGTCTCCTGCCTATGACACCTGGCCTCATCTCGGAATGAATCCATCCTCCAAGTCTCTACCAAGATCCAAACGGCCTCCATCAACTGCTCATGTTGATGCACGAACGAGGTGCTGCAAGACCTCCGTGAGACACCCGTAAGCGATGTGCTCCTCTCAATACTGAAGCTCAATGGAAAGTTAGAACAACTTTCCCCTGCAATGGTACACTCTCCCCTGTCGGTCAGTGCAATGCTCAATCCTGCAATACATGGGTCCCATGCTAACCTCTGTCGAAGATCACCCTGTTGGCCCTGTACTACTCTGACCATGACTGTCTGCCCCCTGCATGCATCCTGAATCCTCCTCTCCTGGGTCCTCCAGTTGAAATACCTGTGGCCATTGGACCTGTTGTCCAGAAACTGTATTAGTGAAGATACCCCTGTAGAAGAAGTACCTATCCAAAAATCTCCACGCTCTATTATGATGATCAAGCGGAATAAAAGGTCTCGCCCCATAGGACAAGTACCTGTAGGCCCACTCCAAACCAAACCAAGGTGGAGTGTGTGGCTCTCTAGCGCAACCTGGGTCAACATGAACATCCTGCTAACAAAACGAACTCCCGGATCCCATGGCAAACTTGGATGTTTATCACTTCCAATCCCCTCTAACTGCTCCTGTGTGAGACTGATCACTGTCAAAAGCCCTCTGTGCTCATCTGCTATCACTTGGCCCATGATGCTCTCTATCACACACCAAGTCTCAACTGGCTTCCTATGACGATCCATCTCTATCCGATTGGATGCCGTAAAGATACTCATGTCAAGTGGCCTCGGCCTAGGCACTCCCATGCCCTTTGCCACTGTCTATCTCTCCTCATGCTGTTGTCCATGATAAAAGTGTCGGGAAAAGGTAACAGAGACATATGTAGCTAACTGTAGGGCTAAAAAATAAAACCTACCTTGGTCAATCCCAAACACTCGACCATGAGCACGTCTACCTGTACCCCTGATAACTGCTCGCCTGTAGCCCTCACTAAACCCCAATCATCAGGTACAACCAGACGTAACTCCCCTAACTGCTGGAAAATCAAGCTCCATCTCCTATCACCCATGCAGCTACTGAAACGGTGAAGGTGATATCTCATAACCATATATTATTGCAAAGGAGTGGCCTCTGCATGCTCCCCTAAGTGTGTCTCCCCCCTGCAAGGCAGTACAACCCTCTAAATCCCACCATACATCTTGACATGTACCTGTGAGCTATCACTAATCACCGTATGCTCCAGCATACTCATGTCGTCCCCCGTAGACTCATGTTGCATCATAGATCCTGGGCATACTGTTGGATCAACCTCTACATGGAGGTCAACCGCTCTCGGAACACAAATGGAAGTGTCCTCCACCAACTGGTGCTCCTCTGCTAGATCACCAACATCCTCTATCAATGTGACTGAGTGATACATCTGAGTGTCCACTAAGACAGATGAAGTGGATCTCTGACGAATCTCCTCAAGAGACTCATCTGACCTAGACTCTGATTCTCGAAGGGTTGTCTGTGTGCCTCTCAAGAATCCTCGAGTGCTCTCCAACTCCTGAGTGAGTCGGTCCATCTCCAACTCCTACTCCCTCAGAGCCTCATGATACATCTCACCAACCCTCAATAGATAATCTCTGTCAGTCAACAACTGTCGGTAGTCGGTCCTCATCATCAATACTCTCTCCCTGAGAGTATGAAAGTCGTCCATGGAAAATCCCTCATCTGAACTACCATGTGCCACTGATGCTCTCCAGTAGCAATCTGCCAGTAATGCATGCATGTCATCAATACATCTAGTGGTTGTCATGATCATAGCCTCACTAACTCTCAACTGTCCTGCTAAGTGGTGTGACTCTTGATCATAGTCATGCTGAGGTACCCCCTCATGCCTCTCACTGCTAGTGCCATCAGTAAAATCACTCTCTGTAGAAGATAAAGTGTTGAACTGCCTGTTGTCTACTGTGCCACTGGGTCTGCCCATACGTAATTGCACTTCATCCTCAACTGCTAGCTCACTCAGAATCCTACTGTATCCGGTGTGAGCAGTTGTATCCTCCTGTGCACTCAACCTGCTACTATCATCTGCGCCTGGATCCCATATAGCTGTGTCCAAACACATGTTATGGTCATCCTGAATACTAAAGAGTGCATCCTCATCCATGCAAGCCGATCCTGGAAATAAGTGCTCCATAAACCTGTCAATCTCCACAATCTACTCAACTAATGGAGTCTCCAAAAACTGTGACTCAATCTCCTCATGTTGATCTGTATGTGTAAGGTCCATTGTTTGTACTCCATGTATCTCCTCCTGGATCGGTGGATCTACATGTCTGTGGTGTGCATCCCTCACACAAGGCTCATCAACCTTATCTGACATGCCACTGACCTCTTCATGTGACGTGGCTATCAGGGTGTTTGGAAGGATGACATATGTGTCACGACCATCATAGGAGGCTGGTCATCTATAGGTGCTAACACGTGTGAGTCCTCACTAGTGTCACCACTCTGCTGGGGCGTAAGGTCATCAACACCATGTGATATGTCTGTTGAAGTACTGGTGCTATCATCCTGTCCACCCGACTGTCTATCCACTATACAAGGGTCATCATCCTCCTCAAACGTGCTAAAATCGTCATCCTTTGTGCAAGAGTCACTATCACTAGTCCCTGTGCAAGAATCACTCTCATCATCGGACTGCTCCAAATAAGCATCAATCGATCCATCCTCACACACCTTATCATCACTACCATAGTGCACCTCAATGATATGTTTCTTACCCTTACCCCTACACCTATGATATGGCTCCCAAGGCACCTTGCAACTGTAGCAAAGCTGCGTACTCCTAATGGGTGCGGGGTTACTCTGTGTTTCCTTCCATCTAGTTGCTATAGCTCTCTTCTCTCTGCTGCTTCGACCCAATATGCAACCTCATCTTTTCTCCATCTAGGATTTCTTAAAGCCACATACTGTTGTAAGGTTGTTTGAACCCTAGTTCCCTCACTAAGGGCGTAATATTCCTCCTCACAGAATACCATCTCTCTAGCAAAGTATCTCTTATCCATTACTATCCAACTATCCATTTCTCCCTATGAGAGACCCCTTAGGCTGGCAAGATTTTAAGCTTTGATACCACTGTAATAATCCCAAGCCATTATGCCAGGTTCATCACGGTTTTGGGTGTCTTTTTAAATCTTTTTCTGGTTGTGGTATTTTGTCAAACACTTTGCTTACAGTTACGCTTAGGGTTTTACTGATGTGTTTATATGTGTGTATGTAGCTATAAACAAGAAGATATAACCATGGAACATACCTCAACCATATGCAATATGATAGACACGCCAAAACATCCCAAATATGATTTTATTCATGAAATAGAGGAACCTGCTACAATGAAGATGTTGATCTTGAATGCTCAACAGATGGCTCCAAGATAGAAGTATGAGTTGCTACAAGAAGCTCCCGATAATACAAAATAAGCCTCCAAAGGCTGGATAAGAGATGAAGACCAATATGAAGGTAGATCTGGCCGTATGAAGTGCAAAAACCCTAACTGGATGATGCCACGTCCTGTTGGAATGCTGAAGCTCCTCAACAATTCGGCCCTGTTGCCAAATGTGTCCAATCACCCCAAGAAAGATGCCAACAATAGATCGGGTGATGGCAAGAACAACCCAGGTGCCTGAATCTCCAAGATCCCTCTCAAACCCTATGGATCTGAACCACCTCCAATGTATGGTGCGCCCTCCTGGATGGTTGAAACCCTAATAGTTTGGCCTCTCTCCTAGAGACCTCCAACAGCGCCACCAATCCACTAGAATGATAGATCGGGGCACGGCAATAAAAACCCAAGTGCTCAACTAGGCCAAATACCTGCTAGATCCTTAGATCTAGCTATCCTCCAAGATGTGGTGCACCCTCCTCTTGGGAAATCGTCCCACTCTCAATACTGATGAATCCACCACCAAAACACCTCCGGAGTCCACCAAGAATAATGCTATAACACTTGCAAGGGAAACCCAATACCTGGAATTCCCAAAATCGCCTCACCTCAGCTAGGACGAATCCCCCCTCAATGAATGGTGCACCCCTCTTGCTGGAAACCCTAGTTGGTGTGCCCTCTCTTTCTCTGCCCCTGCAACTGATGTAGAATCCTCTTGCAACTGAGTAGATCTAGAACTAGAATGGTGTGGGAGAGTATTGCATCTCTGAGACCAAGCTTGGGACAAGCTAGGTGGAATGTTTCACCACCGAATCGTCCTCTAGGGTTTGTTAAGTCAAAACCCTCAAAACCCCCAATGCTGGGCTCACTAGCTAAAAGCCAGATATCAAAATATGATCATACATGAATCCATGAGTAGAGGCCCTTGCCTTTTATACTTTTTGCTCTCCTTGTCCCTCCAAAGTGACTTTCATTTTATTAATATTTAATTAATTAATTAAATCACTTTAATTAATTAATTAACCTTTTTACCTCTGAAAAACACCTTATCTCTCCTTGTGGCTTCCCTGGCCACTGAAAGTCACTTCTTAGCATCCCATTCTGTAGTGTTGCTTCTCCCGATTCCAATGAGCTATTAAATGTCCCCACTTCCAACATCTATAATATTGCACTATTGATCTTGTGTTATCATCTCTTTTTAACAGTTAATGTAAAGAGTTGCATCTATTGTTATTGTAGAAATTTGAGACGAACAAAGTTCGCTCACACAAGAATTATCCAAAATACTTGGAATATAACATAATAATCCATGTAGGAATAATGTATAAAATATGAATAGATAAGATAAGATACAATTGAGAATGAGGGCTTGTTTATATACCCACGCAGGGGTGCCCTTAACCAATAGTCATGTCCTTTGAGACATGTCCTTTCATTATTAATAGTTATTATTTATTAATTAATTATTACGTTATGAATATCTATTTATATGTATATTTATGTTCATAACATTGCCTTCCCCTTAAAAATGCTTTGTCCTCAAAGCATACTTTATGGAAGACTTATCTCTTGCTCTAGCTTGTAATTATTGTCTCATGCTTCATTATTGAGTTAGTAATCGTTGAGGACTTGAGACAATAGGATCTTCTAAGCGCTGAGCAGAACTGCCGAGTTGTAAAGGAGTCTGCCCACCCTAATTCGATCTTCTATGAAATTGGGAGTTTATAGGGTTCTTGGAAATAACTTGATGTATTTTGACTCCCATGATAGCTTCTACTTTGAGCATCACTTGTAGTGGAAGTAATATTCTTCGACATATCGGTCATTTGTTTCTGTTGATACAATGATTGGCTAAAGTATCGATTTTTGTGATTAGGATGTTGATAAGCCATCCTTGCAACTCGATCCTTACTTCGTATACTTGTAGCTTTTTGTTGATTAACTTTTGGAATTGAGTTTTCTTCATGGCCCTGAATTGTTTCTTCTTCGACATTTGAAGACCTCTTTATATCAGTTGGATTCACATCCTTTTGAGTTGTAAGGTTGATTGGGTTTGTCATCGTTTCCTTATCGACTAATGATGTTTTGCGATTTAGCTTTTCTTGTAAAGTCTTCTTGTCATGCTTCAACTTTTTAATCTGAGTTAATAAATCTTGATTATGTCGTCTTAATCGTAAAAGTTCTTCCTTATTTTTTGACCTATTGTCTTTTTCTGATTCTAGACTCTCCTTTCTTTCGTCCTTTAAGATTTTAATTTGTTCAAGTAACTTCTGGTTAAGGTTCCTTAGGCAGGAAATTTCTTCCTCCTTTTCGGTTGATTTCTCCTTGAGACCTCGATTTTCTTGTTCTGAATTTGTATTCCCTTGCTTCTTGTCTTTTGACTTCTTGATTTTAACTAGTAAATTTTGATTATGATTTTTTAATCGTAATATTTCTTCATCTCGTTCTAGTAAGTCTTGGTCCATTTTTTGTCTTTCGGTCTTTAGTTCTTCATTTTGTGCAATGAGTTCCCGAATACGCTCTTTGAAGTAACGATTATCTTTCTTGTTAAGCCATCAAAATATTTTTCCTTCTCAATTTCAAACTGTGATTTTCTATTGCTCGCTTTATAATGTCCTATTTCTCCTTCCAATATTCGTGATTGTATTTCTGAATTATCTTGATATTCTTCCATAATAAATTATTTTTAAATGTTTCTTCAATCCTTTTTAGAAAAATTCCTTTTCCTTATACTCCTTTCACTTTATAAATAAATATCTTATATAAAATACCCTTTTCTCTTTATTATTACACCTTCCAATATATCTCTTTTAATAACTTTTCACCTTCCAATATATCTCTTTTAATAACTTTTCACAAATGAACTTAAGAATGGACCAGCCTAAACTTTTCTCCTTGTATCTTATTATATATAAAAAATTCCACTTTACTTTTTTGAATATCACTTTATTCTTTATACTTTTTATAACCCTTTATATGTTCTTAAAATAATATATTCCTTTAACTTAAATTATTTATAACCCTTTTCACTTCCCCTAGACTTATAAATACCTTCACGA
>ML777574.1:542936-562225 GCA_009831015.1 Picea engelmannii
TTGGACACTTGTCATCAGTCTCTTTTCACACCTACGCAGTAGGAGTGAGGCTGATTTGACGTTGACCTCTTTTCACACCTATTTTGTTAGGAGTGAGGTCAGATTACACTTGTCTCTTTTCACACCTGTGTTGACAGGAGTGAAACAGTGTTTTCCTTGGCAGAGTGAGCATCAGTTGGGGATTGCAGTTTGGCAGACATGTCAGCATCTCAGATGCGAGTTGAGGACAGGCTAGCGGGGGCTAGCAATTGGTCGCCTTGGAAGGCGAGGATGGTTTTCGTCTTAGAGGACCTCGAGCTATGGGACATAGTCGAGGCAACTGTTCCCCCCATTCATGTCACTACTCCCGTCTTGGTGGCAGAGTTCAGGAAAAGGAACAACAAGGCGAAGAGGACCATTTGTGATGCAGTTCGTGACCATATCATACCCCATTTGACGGGGAAGACTTGTGCATACGAGATGTGGGCATCTCTATGCAAGTTGTATGAGAGATCCAATGAGAATCGTATCATGGTTCTTCATGACCGACTCCGGGGCATTCGCATGCTCAAGGATGAGTCGGTAACTTCATTCCTTGGTCGTCACACTCAGATCAGAGACGAGCTGGCAGTCGTCGGAGAGATTGTGAACCCTAACTCTTTGGTGAGGCAAGTTATGAATAGCTTCACCAAACCGTGGGGTCCATTTGTACGAGGCATTGTTGCCCGGGAGGTCATGCCTACATGGGAGAGGATGTGGGATGACTTCGTCCAGGAGAAGATTTGGTTGGCAGCCGAGGCTTCTGGACATTGGCAGCAGCAGCAGCAGCAGAATTGTCAAGGTGAGGAGGATCTTTCTCTTTGGACAAAGGGCAAGAAGAAGGTCAGCTAAGGGGGTCGGCAAGGTCCCAAGTTTGGGGGCCAACCACAGGGGAGTGGAGGAGTAGAGAGCAACAGTGGTCAGAAGAGAGATATGAGCAAAGTGAAGTGCTTTGTTTGTAAGAAGTTTGGGCACTATGCTGGACAGTGCCCGAACAGGAAGAAGAAGAAGGGTGGTACCGCAGCTACAACAGAGGAGCTAGACTTTCAGACATAGTTTCAGAGAGAGTGTGCTTTCCTCATATGCTGCACTTCAGTTGAGACGACATCTTGTATTTGGTATATTGATAGCGGGGCTTCGAGCCATATGACTGGTTTTCGAGAGTACTTTTCTGATCTCAAAGACTCTGAGGTCAGGATTGAGATTTCTCTTGGAGATGATAGAGTTGTCAGAGTTGCAGGGGTTGGCACAGTTTCCTTTCAGAGAGATGGCATGCCACCCATATCGTTCACGGATGTTCTTTATGTCCCTGGCATGAAGAAGAATTTGATATCAGTTTCCACCCTCCAGGATAGAGGTCTTGAGGTGACATTCAGAGGCTCCGAGGTACTGATTCATCCTTGAGGTTCTTCACTAGCCTCAGGACAGGTGATTGGAGTGAGAGAGGGGAAACTGTTCAGATTGCTTTTTCAGCCACTTCATGGATTGGTAGCGAGCAACGACAGCAGTAGACAGTTATGTGAGTTATGGCATCATAGAATGGCCCACCTACATCATGAGGCTCTTGGAGGTTTGAGAGAGGTTGTGACAGGAGTGCCACAAATCAGCATAGAGCATCAGGATGTTTGCAGAGGGTGTGCGCTTGGCAAGTTTGCCAAGGCATCGTTCCCCAGCAGTGACACCAGGTCAGCTAGGATACTGGATTTAGTACACACGGACGTGTGTGGGCTCATGACTCGGAGGTCCTTGAGTGGTTGTGAGTACTATCTCACATTTATTGATGACTACTCGAGGAACACTTGGATCTATTTCCTGAAGGCCAAGAGTGAGGTCTTCACACGGTTCCAAGAGTTCAGAGCTCTTGTGGAGAACCAATCGGGAAAGAGGATCAAAGTCTTGTGGTCGAATAATGGGGGAGAGTATTCCTCGAGACAGTTTGTAGACTTCTGTGCATAGCATGGCATCAAGAGACAGATGACCATACCTTACAACCCCCAGCAGAACGGGGTTGCCGAGAGGAAGAACCAGGCCATTACCGGTGCAGCGAGATCTATGCTGCATGATCAAAGTTTTCCTTTGTATTTGTGGACAGAGGCATGTGCTACTACAATTTACCTGCAGAACAGGAGCCCCCATAAGATTTTGGGGAAGATGACTCCTGAGGAGGCCTTCATTGATAGGAGGCCCGATCTCGAGCACATCAGGATATTTGGGTGCTCGACTTTCTATCATGTCCCCTCGGAGACGAGGACAAAGCTAGACCCCACAACCCAGCAGGGGATTCTAGTTGGATACTTAGAGGTGTTGAAGGCCTATCGCATCTACATTCCGCCAATTAGGAGAGTGGTGGTGAGCAAAGATGTCAGATTTGAGGAGGATAGGGCTTTTGCGAGATCTCTTGAGTCGAGAGTTGGAGTTGAGGATGATGCAGAGTTTCCAGTTGCAGTCTCAGAGGGAGCACAGCCTCAGATTTCGAGTACACCAGTATCAGGGGTGACAGGGTCACCATGCACAGCTTCAGGGTCACAGTCAGAGCAGTTTCAGTCAGATGGGGCACAGACTTCAGGATCTCAGAGTCTTGAGACGAGTCCTGTGGCAGTCACTCTTGGGCAGAGTGACCTTACTTCTCCATTGACCACTTCAGGGAAGAGAAAACCTAGATGGTTTCAGGAGACCCTAAAGGAGGCCAAGGAGAATGTAGGGGAGCCCAAGAGCCAGATCAAAGAGAGCAGGCCACCAGTCAGATTTGGAGCATACTTAGCACTTGTGACAAGTATCAGGAATACTGAGCCACTGACTTTTGTGCAGGCAGTTGACCATCAGGTCTGGAGAGAGGCCATGGTCGAGGAGTATGACTCCATTGTGCACAATGATGTCTGGGATGTGGTTCCGAGACCAGTGGGGAAGTCAGTTGTGACTTCCATGTGGTTGTACAAGACCAAGATGGTTGCAGATGGCAGCATTAAGAAACACAAGGCCCGCTTTGTGGCACAAGGCTTCTCACAGATTGAGGGAGTCGACTATGATGAGACTTTCGCACCAGTTGCGAGATACACTTCTATCAAGACTATCATTTCCATAGCAGCAGAGATGGGTTGGCACATTCACCAGATGGATGTGAAAACCACATTTTTGAATGGCTTTATTGAGGAGGAGGTGAACATAGAGCAACAATAGGGTTTTGAGGTGAGTGACAGGGAGACTCACGTGTGTCTTCTAAGGAATGCACTATATGGTCTGAAGCAAGCTCCCCGAGCTTGGTATTCATGCATTGATACTTATTTGCTTCAAATGGGCTTCGAGAAGAGCGATGTTGATCCAAACCTCTATTTCATCATTAGGGGTGAGGACACGCTCATTCTCATATTGTATGTGGATGATTTATTCATTACTGGAGCCAAGGATCTCATAGCTGAGTGCAAGTTGGGACTTGCATCAGAATTTGAAATGAGTGATATCGAATTGATGCACTACTTTCTGGGTATGGAGGTATGGCAGGAGGAGGGTCACATATTTCTCAGGCAAGGGAAGTATGCAACATATATTTTGAGCAGGTTTCAGATGAAGGACTGCAGACCCATGTCTACACCTATGATCACCAACTGGAAGAAGCTTAGTGCTTCAGATAGCCAGTTGGTGGATGCCACAGTATACAGGCAGTTGATCTGTTCGCTCATGTATCTGGTTATCACCAGACCAGATATATGTTTTGTCGTGAACACACTCAGCGAGTACATGGTTGAGMTGAGGAGTGTTCACATGGTTGGGGCAAAACACATCTTGAGATATGTTGTTGGGACAGTGGACTATGGCCTAGACTATGTCAGGGGAGATGGAGTTAGTTTGATTGGCTACACAGATTCAGACTGGGYAGGATGCACTGCTGACAGGAAAAGCACCTCAGGGTACTGCTTCAGTTTGGGGTCAGGACTTGTTTCCTGGTCCAACCGGAAGCAGAAGTCAGGCCGAGAAAGAGTATATGGCGGCCAGTCAGGCCAGTTGTGAGGCCATTTGGCTTCGTAAGATGTTGGTTGGTTTATTTGGTCAGGAGATGTCACCGACTGTCATTCACTGTGATAATTAGAGTTGCATAAAACTCTCTGAGAATCCAGTATTTCATGACCTGTCGAAGCATATAGAGATCAGGTACCACTTCATTCGTGACTGGGTTCAGAGAGGGGCAGTTCAGTTGCAGTATGTATCTACAAACGACCAGGTTGCAGATATTCTCACCAAGGCCCTGCCATGGGGCAAGCATGTCTATTTCAAAGACAAGATGGGCTTGGTGAAGAACACCTTCCTCGGTAAGAGGGAGTGTTGAGTTTTGCACCTTGGGAGGTGTTCCCCATGTGCTTGTGACCTCCTTAGCACATGAGGGAAGGACATTACACTTTGTACCTTGTACTTTTGTCTAATTTCACTTTGACTTTGTCTAAAGTGAAATTTAGTCATTTTGGCCTAAAATGACTATCAATTCACAAATGGGTGAATTAGAGACATAAAGTTGACTTAGGAAACTTAACCCAAAGTGGGTTTGTGACTTAAATATGAATGGGGAGATCTCAACCATCGATTAGATGGGAGATGAGATGATCTCAACCCTTCATATTTTAGGTTTTCTAATGGATGTCAAAGAGGGGTGCAAAGGGTGAAGGAGGGCGCATTCTTCACTTGTTCATTTGCTTGTTGAGAGAGGAGCTCTTGGAGGATGGAGATGAGGTCAATTTTGTGAGGAGACTTGAGCTAGGGCGCTTGCTTTCATGGAGGGAGGCTTGCATCATATGCCATAGCTTATTTACTGGAGAGGTTCTAATTCTGAGGAGGGCGCATTGCCAGATTGGGGTGCATCAGCTGTAGAGAAACTTTTAGCCATCAGATTGCAATGAGATTTGCAGAGGATAGCCATTCAACAGAGCTTCATTGTTGTGGAGGGGTTTCCAGATCTGAGCTCACAGTTGGCAGTTGGAGCAGATTCAGTGGTTCTGGCAGTTTGCATGAGGGGCGCACCATTCTGGGCCGCATCTGGTGATTTTGAGCTTGTATATCATCTCAGTTGGAGTTGCTATTGTATAAGGTTATTTCATATATTGTACTTACTATATTCCACCTTCTACTTTCCTCATATATACATACATATTCTAAACTGGTTTTCCCCAGGGGGTTTTATCCAGGGTTATGTTGACCAAAAATACCTGTGTCTACAAATGCATGTATTAGTCTCTTAGATCTGTTTCATTTTCAGCAGTAAACGATGTTTAGGTGTGTTATGTTTATTTTGAGATGCATGTACTAATTTTTGGTGACAAAAATGACATGCTAGAGCACCCAAAACTGAGAACATAACCGTAACAAATCAGCAAGAAACCTTTGGACTGTTTGTTGTTATAAAACAACAGAAAATACATTACCTGACAGTTGAAACTTAGAACCTTTCTTTGGTCAAAGACAGACCAAGAAGGCAAGTTGATAGGACCTGGATTTTTCACATATACTACTCTTCACGTTATATGGATTTTGGTCCAATGTGTATTATATAAATTACTTCATGTTTCTTTTATATTTGTCCCCGTATATTACTCTTCACTTTATATGGATTTTGGTCCAATGTGTATTATATTAACCCTGCTTGCTATTATCTCTAGATAGTCACCAATATATAATTTCATTTAAAATCTGTTTTTCACCAAACGTGTTGTGTGAAGTAAAGCGACCTTTTGAAATAAGTTATATAATATTTGGAATCTCAAACTTCTCCAATGCATAAGGTGTTTGACCAACAAGTGTAAACAAATAATGACTCTGTGTAACTCTATATATATCGTCTTTCCCTTCTTTAATACGCACTAAGTGAACCTTTTTATTGGTCCACGATTTATGAGATTAGTACACCGGCTTGGAATGGAAATTTCACACTTTTATTATTTCTCTTTTTTCTAAATGATAGAGTTTTGTTTCAATAGTCGCTACTGAATTCTTTACGAATTAGACAATGCTATCGACGGAAGGCAGATGTTATTTCTGGCAGTTCTTATGCTCGATAATTAAGATAACAATGTATGATGTATGTTTTACTCTGTCTTGAGATAGCAGTGCCCGCGAAATGTATACGCTATTTACTCTGATTTGCCACTTAATACACTCAATCCCTGAAACGCCCGCGAAATTTGGGCTGAATTGTTTGGTCTATCTGTGACTCGAGGCAGGCCCACTTCTAATTATTGACAATTTTCTCTGTTACTTTGAGATAGATTCAAACAAAATCAATGCCAAAGATTCCTTCACGATGATTAACTTCCACGAGAACAGGTAGTTTCAGTGTGTTTCTTGGTTAATTTGCTATATTTGGTTGAACTGGCACAATGTCGTTTGTCTTATTCCAAGATTTCCACTGTACTCCTTGTTGGGTATACTCTAATGCGACGTTTTTGCAGGGTCACGAACTGACTAGAGTACTACTGTTGTTATTTAATCGTTGATTCGTAGGTGTAGACTTTGATGTCCCGCGGTTTCCTAGATCTTGCAGTGGAATATATTATTTTTCCCAAATGAATTTTTATTTTTCAAATTTGCATTGAACAAATTTTTTATTTTTTTCCTTGGAGCTATGGTATAACCAACAATTCCTCCTACACTCTATTTGGATGATTCACAGTGATAATGGCAGCAAATTTTTTTTGTAATAATTTTTTTTTTACTTTTCTAATTTCTGGATTTCTTGGATTTGCAGCAGAAATTTCTTCAATTTCTTACTTGGCAATGGAGTACTCTTCCTCACGAATCTGTGTTATTCTCTTTGAGTTTGCAGCAATTCGATAAATTCAAAAATGTAAGTGGCCAAGGGCCTGATTTGTGGTCAAAGACCAGATATGTGGCTAAAAGCCTGATTTGATCAAAGATCAAGAACAATCAGAGAAACTCTGAATGAAGTATGGTTGGCCAAAAACCGATTCAGACAAGGTCTGATAAAGACACTAGCCAAAGGTCGGGACCAGAAAAACGAAGCTCTGATACCAAATGAGACGAACAAAGTTTGCTCACACAAGAATTATCCAAAATACTTGGAATATAAAATAATAATCCATGTAGGAATAATGTATAAAATATGAATAGATAAGATAAGATACAATTGAGAATGAGGGCTTGTTTATATACCCACGCAGGGGTGCCCTTAACCAATAGTCATGTCCTTTGAGACATGTCCTTTCATTATTAATAGTTATTATTTATTAATTAATTATTATGTTATGAATATCTATTTATATGTATATTTATGTTCATAACAAAATTTCAATTCTTTTACAATTAATGCAAATTCAGAAATGTCGCCTCAACCTTGAGGTTCCTCCTGAACTTTCAACCTTTGGGCTAAATATCAAATATAAATTTGCAGTAACAAATGCTTCACTTTTCTTCAATCCAATTCACAAGGGAGCCCAAGAAAATAAATACCAATCAAGTGTACTTCAATGCAACAATGTTACATCCCTTAGGGCAGACTTCCCAAGCAAATTACAGATCTGAAAATGAATTGTTACAGCAATAAATCTGCCCCTTTACCTTCTAGATGTGTGTTAAATCACTTAACAAATTCTACTAAATGTTATGTCAAATAAGCATGCATAACTAGCACTAGAATCTATTTAATCATGAAAATAACATATGTTGAAATTCAAATCTGTAAGTACACAAATTTTGAATAGCTGGAACAGTTCATATATAGATTAAGGATGACGTACATACCACAACTTAGTACAAGCTGGTACAAATCAAGCTTTCCAAACTCTAGCAAGTCCTAGCTAGGAATCACTCCTAACCAAAGCTAGTCGCTCCACCAAAGATCCTAAACCAGCTAGCATACACACCGCCATGTTCTCCTTGGCACCTTCACTCGCATCACACAAGTGTACAAGACAATCTCCCCCTATCTTCTCCGCATCAAGCACTCCAAGTAGCACTAGGGTTTCCAAATGCCACAAAACCCTAGTCTTCTTCACTCACAAAAACTACAAGATCAAGTGCTCCATTTGGTCCTCTAGGGTTTATCCCAAACCCTAGCTTCTCTAATCTTATTAGGGAAAAACCCTAACGCTAGTCTTCCCTTAAATGTCCTCAAGGACCCTAGTGCTCAACACGAAGAGAGAAAATGAAAAAATGAAGAAGATTAAAAAAAGACTAGTTCACTTTAGCTCTCACATCTCTGAAACAAGCATGTGATTACAAGAATGAACAAGAACGAATATGATCAAAGGACTCTCTCCTCCCTTTATTTATATGAAAGGTGATGGAGGTCAACAATAACAAGTGGACATAGTCCATAACAAGCAACCTATCTACATACTAGATATGCTTACATGTGAAGTGCTCCAGTGACACATGTCAAGCTCCAAGGCATGCACGTCAAACAAGCAAGGGTCCAAGGCTGAGCACTCCACTAGATGTGTCCAACACTCCTCCAAAAGCCTCCAATGCTCCAACACTCCCTCTTAATCCATGTGTACCTCTAGGTCCACCCCACCTACATGATCATTCATCAACCCAAGCATCCTCAAGTCAACGACAAGCTTCCATGCAAGCAACCAAGTGTCCCCATGCTATCGAGGGCTCAACGCCCTCTTCCAAGATGCCTAAGGCTCCTCTAAGGTGAGTTGATCTCCAAGAAAGCAACCAACCTTTCCATGTGTGCATCATGAAAAATGTCCTCATGCCCTCTAGGTCTCCAATGCTCCAAGGAAATGTGCCACATAAGCACCGAGACAAGGTCTATATATCCATGAGTAAGCTATCACCAATGTGTAAGTCAATTACAGTACAACCAAGGGTAATCAACAAACCATGCACCCCACATCACATAAAGCACCCCAAATATGGTGTAAACATTTTCATAGTATCCCAAAAAGCTAACGGTTATTTTGGTTATTATTCTTGTTATTCCCATTGTTAATATTATTTCCACCTCCTTTCATGTTGTTATTCTATCCCACAAAGTAAAGTTGTTTATCCTTTTTGTTATGTGGGTTATATCTACAAATGGATGTATGATGATCATCTACAACACATATATGCTAAAATATTTTTTTAGTGCATTTGAAATACATACGTCCTTCTCTTCTACATCTTGTGCACCATATGTCTCTTTTGTCATTTTGTTTTAGTTGAAATAGTTCTCTGATTGTTTCTTTCCATTCTATCCTTCAACATATCAACTGTTGTAGGTACAGATTCCCCTATTGTTATTCATTATGTTCTATTACTGATCTTGATTCTTTTCAATGATCTTACATGCTCCTCTTTCCACAACAAATGCTTTCCCATGGTCATATTTCTAGATTTAACGTTCTTAACTTCTTCTTAATGCTTCTTCATATGTCATAGGATGTACAACTTTCATCATATTCTTATACTTTGGCAACAACCCTTCCATAAACCATCTCCTAAATTACCCCATCTATGACTTGTGTGGAATTTTTTTTAACTAGTGCCTTTGATTTTAAATTGTATAGATGTATGCATTGACAATTTTCTTTAGTCTTGTTTGAGGTTTTGAATATTTCTTTTGCAATTTCACTATCATCTCTTAACAATATAAAATCTCCCCTTACACTGCCAAACACCTATGTCAGGTTATCAATTGGCCCTTTCTCAATGGCATCTATTCTTCCTGCCCATTGCTTGGTTGTTGATTCCGACATTCTATTGCAATCTACCCTAGTAATTGGAAGTGTATAGGGAGGAGTTGTTTCGAGGATCAAACAACTATAGCAACAAATTCCATGTTGAAATACATCTCATTTCAGTATACCACTTAGACTAAATTAGATTTCAGCCTCCTATAAATATCTAACAGCCATACCACTGTTGTTTATGAGCTGAAATACTATTAACCAAGTTCTGAAATAAAATAGCAGCGGAAATAAATTATATATCAGCAGGCTGTAACCCTCATTTGGCACAAAAATCTGTGCAATACCACTTGAAAAATACACAGAAAATTAGGGACGGATTTGAGGATAAAAAGCTCTTTATTCTGCTCAAGGAAAATCTGAGTTTATACAACAGCAATAAGCATCAGCATTACAACACAGAATATCTCTTATTTCAGCAAGTCATCCATCAATACAAACTGTACCAGACTGTAACTAGGGCAGATTGCCTCAACTGTACGACCAGTACGACCCAGAACAGCTAGTAAACCTCCACAAACAATCACAGAAATGTATAGAAACTTGTGCCAAGAGAATCGGTACGAAATAGAACAGAAAACTTCAGCAAACTAGCATAGAAAATCGTGCCTCTTGCTGTATACTCACAGCCTCGATTTTTGTGCCTCCTCTTTCTGTACGGCCAACAAAACACTGTTGTACGGCCTCTACTATAGCTGCTGTACGGACTGCTGAATGCTGCAAATGCTCCTTGGACTGCGTGCCAATCCCTCTCCTAGGGATGCGTGCCAAGTCCCTCTTGTTGTAGCTCTTTCCTCAAGCAAAGAACTCCTCCTTGAGATGCGTGCCCCTTCACCTTCCCTCAAGCTCTCCTCAAAAGTGTGCCCTCCTCCTAATTAGCTATCTTTAAGCAATTTCGAATTGTAACTCCTCTAACCCTTGATCTCCCTTAAGTGACTCTTCACTTACCCTTGAGATCGACGGTCACGACTTAATCGTTCGTTGAGGTCACTTAAATTAATAAAGTGATCCATAACATCATAAAGTCACTTTTACATTTCGAAATTAAAAGACTCAACTTTATAAAATCACTTTATAAAGTCACTTTACAATTATAAAGTCACTAGGAGAAAATTTGCTTGGTCACTTCCACATGCTGAGCGCTGCCAATGCAGAAGTACCTCCAAGCTACCAAATCTCAACAGTCCATCTTAGCGAGAGAGGTACTTATGGTATCACCACCAGAATTTGTCTCCATCTCATCAGCTTCCATAGCTACTCCCTCTATACTAGAAGTCACTACTCTCACTGCACTGGAAGCCTCTGTTGTACCACGAACTGAAGACAAACTCCTAGGAGACTGCACACTCTCTTGAGCATCCATCTATGTCTACTCATGCCTGCTGAGTCCTTTGAGAGTCCAGGAAGAAGACTGAGTCCCATGTATCAACTCTCTCTCCCGTGCTACCTGCCAACTCTCCGACACAAAATCTGAGTCCAGAAATCCACTAGACCCCAACACAGGTCTACCCAACAACCTGTACAAGCCCTCATACTTGACACCAAGCATTACTGCTGTGTCAACAGTTGCTCCCACAAGATATAAAAACACATGTCCACCGTAGAAAACAACTCCAAATCCACTCTCATCCAAAGGTGACACTGAGAGCAAATTAATTGTCAACTCTGGAATATATAACACCTCGCCAACCTCCAGAAGACCTCCTGACTCTAGTTGGAATCTCACCCTTCCAACCCCCTTTACTGCAAGTTGTGGGCCGGCTCCACAATTCACTCTGCACTCTGAGTCTATCTCTGTAAGATCGAGGAAAACTGACCTCAACCCAGTCATGTGCCGAGAAGCTCCATTGTCCACGAACCACACTTCAATGTCCTCGAACACTAGACAACCACTGCCCAAGGGACCAGTCATGAGAGAAAAATCCCTCTCATGTCTCTCAACAAAATCTCCAATCTCTGTTGATGCTGACACCTCTGGTTCTGACTTCTTCTTCTTCTTGTTCGGACATTGACTAGCGTAGTGGCTAGTCTTGTGACATGCAAAGCATTTCACCTTGCTCATGTCCTTCTTATTCTCATTGCCCTTTTCCATAAGAGCAACGTTCTTGTCGTCTGCACCATCCAATGCCCTTTTCCTGAGACCCCTCCTGGATCTCCTCCTCTGTAAAATCATCCCACAATCTGCTCCAGTCAAGGAGCTTATTTCTCCCCACCACACACTTGACGAAAACCTCCCACTCCTTGGTGAATCCTTTTAGGGCTATCCACACCAACTCTGAGTCAGGAATGACTTCTCCAACAGCTTCCAACTCGTCCTTCACCTGTGCAACCCGGGTGAGGTAGGTGGCCACACTCTCTCCTTTGACCATCCTAGCTCCATGGAGCTTGTCCTAGAGAGCCATTTTCTGGTTCTCGTTCTTAGCCTCATACAAGCCTTTCAGTGCAACCCACATTTCATTGGCTGTCTTCTTCTCAGCCAAGTGTGGAATAAGGTGGTCTTTGACCCCGTCCAAGATGATTCTTTGAGTCTTGGCTTCCCTCACCTCATGAACATCAAGAGCTATGGAATATGAAGTAAGTACAGGCACAATGGTGTTCGCAAACGACCACAATTTGTTCTCCTTGAGAACATTGTTGATTCTAACCTTCCACTGCAGGTAGTTGGAGACCCCCTCCAATCTATTTTCAAACCTGATGCTGGAAGTCATCTTTGTCCACTTGACAAAGAACCTTTTCTGTCTTCTTCAAGCAAATATACCAGCAAATCACTTGCTGTCCCAAGTGCCAAATGCTGCCCACTGAACTTTAGAGCACTTGCTCTTATACCATGTTGAGATACATCTCATTTCAGTATACCACTTAGACTAAATTAGATTTCAGCCTCCTATAAATATCTAACAGCCATACCATTGTTGTTTATGAGCTGAAATATTATTAACCAAGTTCTGAAATAAAATAGCAGCGAAAATAAATTATATATCAACAGGTTGTAACCCTCATTTGGCACAAAAATCTGTGCAATACCACTTGAAAAATACACAGAAAATTAGGGACAGATTTGAGAATAAAAAGCTCTTTATTCTGCTCAAGGAAAATCTGAGTTTATACAACAACAATAAGCATCAGCATTACAACACAGAATCTCTCTTATTTCAGCAAGTCATCCATCAATACAAACTGTACCAGTCTGTAACTAGGGCAGATTACCTCAACTGTACGACCAGTACGGCCCAGAATAGCTAGTAAACCTCCACAAACAATCACAGAAATGTATAGAAACTTGTGCCCAAAGAATCGGTACGAAACAGAACAGAAAACTTTAGCAAACTAGCATAGAAAATCGTGCCACTCTTGTTGTATAATCAGCCTCTATTTCTGTGCCTCCTCTTGCTGTACGACCTCTACTGTAGCTGTTATACAGACTGTTGAATGTTGCAAATGCTCCTTGGACTGCGTGCCAATCCCTCTCCTAGGGATGCGTGCCAAGTCCCTCTTGTTGTAGCTCTTTCCTCAAGCAAAGAACTCCTCCTTGGGATGTGTGCCCCTTCACCTTCCCTCAAGCTCTCCTCAAAAGTGCGCCCTCCTTCTCTTGACGAGTTGCCTTTAAACAATTTCGAATTGTAACTCCTCTAACCCTTGATCTCCCTTAAGTGACTCTTCACTTACCTTTGAGATCAACAGTCACGACTTAATCATTCGTTGAGGTCACTTAAGTTAATAAAGTGACCCATAACATCATAAAGTCACTTTTACATTTCGAAATTAAAAGACTCAACTTTATAAAATCACTTTATAAAGTCACTTTATAATTATAAAGCCACTAGGAGAAAATTTGCTTGGTCACTTCTGCATGTTGAGCGTTGTCAATGCAGAAGTACTTCCAAGCTACCAAATCTCAACATTCCAATGGTTGATCTATCTCAAGAAGCATCTCCACGGCCTACAGTTAACCTAGATGATTTAGTGAGACTTCATGCTTCTAAACCTCACCTTCATTATTTGACTCCATATCTTTTCATTAACTATAAGGGTGATACCAAGTTGAGGGATCCACTTTGTCATAATGATCAGGATGAAGACATTGTTCTAGATGACTCGAGAGATGAAGATTCACAAAACTACAAACCCCAACCCTCTTCCCTGGAGGAGCTTCTCGATCAAGGGATGGACTATAGAGAAGTGGTGGATCATTTAGAATCCATGTATGTAGATATGGAGAAAGATGGAGACATATTTGACCTACCATTTGTTCTTGATAAGGACCTATTATCTCTCATATCTACTCCAGGTAAACCTAGGAAACAATTACGAGTAATTAGCCTAAGGTCACTACTAATGACTCCTCCGTTCGAACTGGTGTTTCTCCAGTCACAAGGGGGTGTCCCTAGTGTTCATGTACTGTCAACACTTAGAAAATATGTGTGGTTAGTATGAGTGATCAGCAAACAAAGTAGTTGTCCTTGATATGCATGCAAGCAACCAAGGACACAAGAAAGTTCAAAATTAAATAATATGAGAGATTCCACTTGACAACATCTAAAATATGAAAGATAAAAGAATACATGGACATGCACTTTAAGTGAACAAAATCAAAGTAAAGGCACTTAGGCCACCCACACCATTGCAACAAAGCAAGACTATTTAACCATTGAATTCGAAGAGTTGTAAAGAAACTACATAG
This sequence comes from Picea engelmannii, assembly GCA_009831015.1. Classification (NCBI taxonomy): domain Eukaryota; kingdom Viridiplantae; phylum Streptophyta; class Pinopsida; order Pinales; family Pinaceae; genus Picea; species Picea engelmannii. The sequence goes on from ML777574.1 coordinate 557,316, forward strand.
TCAAACTTTATCACTGTATTAGTCAAAAGATTGATTGCATTATGGAGACAAAATACAAGATTAGTTGCATAGTAAGAATTGCACAGAGTGTAGGCAGCAATGAAAGAAAGGACGGAACAAGAAGAAGGTTGGTTGCTACTCAAAGGAATGACTCTCTTAGTTTTATCCTCTTCACTCTATATTAGTAGGATCTCAAAAACTCTAAACTAGGACGACCTAGCCATGTAAGCATTCCAACTGATGAGTGTCTAGCGTGCAATTTCCGAATTTTGTGGTTGTAGACCCAAATTAGAAAGTTGAACTCTCACATGCAAGAGTATCAGCTAAAGTTTGAGTTTCAACTAGCCAAAAAAAACACAAGAACCAAGGCGAATTAGGGTTTTGAGCTTGATAAAGTTAGCATCATCACACATGCCACCCAAGAACAACACAACAAATCAGGGTTTTAAAGCTAACCCACATGCAAACTACATGAAGAGGTCGAATTGGTCAAAGATAGAAAAAGTACCAAGGTTTTAGTTGACCAAAAATAGAAAATCGAATTTAGATTTTTGGTTGGCCAAGTTTAGCAAGGTGACTTAGGTTCCAAAAATGGTAAAGGATCATCCACTAGCAAATTTAACACTGAAGTCATGAGGATAGGATATAGCTTTGACTAGACAAATTTAACAAACTGCCAAAAATACTAAAGGGGTCGAACTAGGGTTTGGGAGATGGATAAGCTTAATATCAATTCGACCTAGGGTTTGCCTCATGAGACAACCCTCCCAATGGTTGCCACATGTCACATTAAAATACTTCCACTTACTCAGTTCCCAACTACTCACTCGAACCAGGAGTCTAGCACCCACAACTGCCAAAAATAACAATCTGACTCATAAAAAATAGGAAAGACGAAAAATGAAGGGAGTTGTTATGAGATCACTACAAAATATAGCATGCCTAAAAATAGGCACTACTAAAAATAACAACATCTCGCATGTCAATGGAATCAGTGTCCTCAGACTCATTTTTCTGCAAGGAATCCAAATATATGCTTAGAATTGTTATATGAGCCCTAAAACCCTAACTGCTAAAAATAGTAGTGTCCTACATGTCACCCAGAAAAAGCTCGTTGGCATCATGAGCTCGCTAAGACCAATAATATTAAAAATAACAATTTTCCCCAAAATTGGTGAATATGTCTCTGAAATGGACTTTGATCCCTATGAAACCTGATGCACCTATCACTAAATACCAGCCTAATGAAAGTTAGTTGGATCTTAACCCTCCAGTTGCATAGGCAAATTTGGGGGCTAACAAGACCTCAACTTTTCAAAAGAGAGTTGACTCTATAGAAACAAGGGCTAACTCTTTATTTTCCTAGGAAGATGCCTATTGGAGCATATTTTCAAAAATGGTTTGAACAACACTAGAGAAGAAGAAATGATATTTTCCTGGAATCCTACTCGGGTCTTGGGTAGTGTTATTTATCGCAATGTTACATTTATATCATTTCAACAAATTTTTCGCTAAGGGTCTGTAATATAACTTATCGACAATGTCGGGGAAAATATTGAAAAATATAAAAAATTATTAGGAAACTTAAAAAAGTACAAAAATAATATTTGTTTTTAATTTTTTAAACATCTAAAGCAGCAATAACATCAAAAAATCACATTGATACATTAATATGAAAATAAAATTGATATATAAGATGTATAATATGTCAAGAGGTACATCACACATCGATACTGATATATGATATATGTCCTGAGTCATAAGTCCTGACAGTGTGATACAAAATCACATCAAAACAAAAATAAATGTATCTCATGAGATGAATAATGGCACTGAAAACAACAGATTTCCCCTTGTTTGCTTGATGGAAAATGGCCACTGTATCCTTAGAACCCAATCCCCTAACTCACTTTTGCAAAATGAGGGTTAAAAGACAAGGAATCTGATTATCATGTGATATTGACGCAAATAGGGCAATAATTTCAAAAAATGAAATTATTGCAATAATTATCGTCGATATTATCAACTTGGGGAATGACTCGCTATATTCGTGAATTATTGTCAATAAATGTAACATTGTTACCATTGATCATTGATATGGAGTAGGTTGCTAGGTAGGTCCTCATCTAGTGTACCTTGAACATTACAAGATCAATATCCTATCTAAAGTTTGGTGTGAATATTTTGACCCTTCTAATCCCAATCAAGCTCATTTTCTACTATGGATGGAATTTAGTGTTCACTAACATGTTAAAATCTAAATCTTATGTGAAATCCATTGTTGAAAGGTTTGGTAAGGTCCTCATATATGATCAGAGTTTTTCTACATACCATACAAGATTCAGAAATTGTTTTGAAGTAGACCTCACTCGATAGCTCCCTCAGAGTATCAAACTCATTGGCATAGGTTGGACATTCATGCAAAGGGTGTGGTATCTAAACTACCCAAATGCTTGTTTTTCTTGCCAAGCCCATGATCATCATGAGAAGGATTGTTCTTGTTGTTCCAGATATGAGGGGATGAGATCCAAGGAGATTTGAATGTCAAAGAGAAGAGGAGATTAGACCTACAAATTTGCAATGAAAATTTCACAAAAACCATAGGTTTGGAAGTGTACCAAATATTAACAAAAACCATTAAAGATAATGCACAATAATGTGGAAATAAAATACACCATGAAAATATGAGACGAGAGAGTTGGGGAAGGACTCCATTATGATGAAAACATTACATGCAAAGAGGCCATTTGTCAAAACTCTCCTACTAGAGTCCTAACTCTCTCCCTTGACGAAGTCAACTTTGATTAACTTTGACTTCGTCAACTAATTACATCTTTTCCATCTTTGATTTGTTTTACATTTTATACACAAATATGCCTTTATAACTTAGACAAGGTTCTGAACCTTGGATGATGACCCCCCCTAAGGTTTAGATCGTTCCTCCTTCCTTACAAAAATGACAGTCTCAATCATTTATGTCAATTTTCACATGCAACTCTGTGACTAATTTCAGATCTGAAAATTACTTCCTAGTGATCAAACAGTAAACCCTAGATATTATCACTGAACAATTTTACACTGAAATTATGACAGAAAATTACAGCAGCAGAAACAACAAGATCTGAGATAAATTATCCACACACTTGAGACACAAATTTTTATGTTCTGTAAAGGTCAAATTCGGAATTTTTTTAAAGGCAAAATCAGCATTCTCCACAATGACAAAATCACCCTAAACTAAGGACAAACCTGGTCCTCTTCAACAAATAAAAAATCAGCAAGTTACCTGGAAAAATCCTCTGCCCACAAATCTATTGCAAACAATTGTACGGCCTACTGACATCATCCTGTATGGACTACTATAACTGCCCAGGAAATCCATACATGTGGACTGTACCTGCTCCTTCATACATGCGAACTGTCACACGTGTGATTATATGGACTGGACAGACTGTCCGTACAGTTCTGTTCACACATGAGGCCTATACATCTCCCTCACATGTGCGGCATGTTCCACACGTGCAGTGGTACTCCTCCCACACATGCGGCTTGCTACTCCTCTCTTCCTCACACGTGTGCACTCTCTTGTCTGGAAAAGAAGCCTTCCTTGGTTGAAACAAAAACAAAAAATCCTCTAAGAAACCCGAGGCCAGATTTGTCACAATTGTAGAACTTCCCTTGCTGAAATTTCCAAGCTCCTAGCACAAGTGCACTCTCACTTATGCTAACTCCATAATGTCACAATGAGATTTGTCGCAATCTCTCATCTCCTTATATAGGAGTCCAATGAATACCTAAAGGTAGACTTCCTCTGGATGAGTGATGCTCCCTTTGAGCCTGTCGACCCCCTCTAAAGTCCAACTTCCTCTGAACAGTCCTGGGAGGCTACTCCTCCCCACTGGATCCTGAGGGTTGACTCCCTTTGAACTTTGGCTCCCTCTGGAGTCTGAGCCTGTACCACTAGTGGAGCTACTTGCTCCTCCTCATCTGTCTCTCTGCTATTGTTGGCCACAACTTGCATAGGTTGGCAAAATGGCAATAAAAGCAATGTCACTTCACCAATAAATACTAGAACGATATGGCATTCAATGCAACAAATCAATACTTAACTCAATTAATGCCTTTAACTACCATTCAATTGCTCATAAAATGAAACGTGTTGCATTAAAGATGTAATAACCAAGGATGACGTCAGCAACTAGGGTCAGTAAGTTAGTTGAGCTTAGTGTAGTTAGGGTTTGAAATTCAAGTTTTGAGAGAGTTTGTGATCAAGTTCCACTTCAACGCTGGAGGTCTTGAGATCAGTGCCATCTAGGGTAAAATGGAGTCAATTTAAAGGAGGACGCAAGGGTTGAAGGAGGACGGCTAAGGACTGGAGGGAAGAGCTCTGAAGTGCTGCTCTGGCAGGGCCTTAGAGACAAAACCCTAGGAGAGAGAGGCTCACTCCAGTGTTGCTATGGCAAGGCCTCATGCTCTCTCCTCCTTCCTTAGATGGCAAAAACGGCTAGCATGAAAGATAAAGTCAAGACAAGAGAGTCAAATGAGGGAGAGTGTTGCTATAGCAAGGCTTTATCATCAAACCCTAGAAGAAAAACGGCCCTAAGTGTAGATAACCTAGGCCTGGGACGTCTTCTCCTTCTTGAGCTCAAACAGGTACGGCTAGCAAAGGGGAAGAGGAGAAAGGAGTGTAGCTACGGCTAGGCTCTCTTTTCCTCTTCAATGGCTGAAAAATTCTCTATCAGGGGACATGAGACAAGAACCTACTTCTGTGCTTGTCACCTAGGGTTTTAATCAGCAAATTATAAACATATGCAAGAATATAAGACTACAACCATTCATTCAAGAAGTTTTGCAGAAAAAACACTTACATATCACCATGAAATAGCATGCAAACCCTAGTTGTAACACCT
>ML777574.1:563632-586350 GCA_009831015.1 Picea engelmannii
TCATCCAAGCCATGTAAGTGGGTGATGTGGTCAGGGGATGTCCAAGCATGTGGGTGCAGTGAAGGCCAAGGATGCAAAAGTGTTACTTGTGGGTGCCTTTGTAGAAGGCGAGTTGTACCTGTCATGGATGCATTCTTTCCAAGTCCATTCTTGCCTTTATTCTTTGTATTCTTTTTATTCTTTTATTTGCTTTTTTTTTGTTCAAGACCTAATCAGGGGACACTACCTTGGCGTGGTGACCAGAGCTGACAGCGTTACCCACAAGTACTTTCGCAGAAATGAGAAGGTTGGCTCGTGATGAGACCCCTTTCCCTTGGCCATGCAACCAAGAGTCATTGCCCTGCTGTGTTAACCAGTTGGTGGCAATGCCATACTGCTACATAACCATGAACCTAATAGGCTGGCTCGTGATGAGAACCCCTATCCTCTGATTAGGTCTTGTTTTATTATTTTTTCGGGTCCCTCTTGTTTCTTGCTGAGAAGCTTTTTATTGCTTTCTCGGGGATCCCTCGACGAAGCATCTCGAGGTTTATTCTTAGGCTTTTATCTTTTACCAGCTTGCTTTTACCTTCTGGGCCTTTAGCCCCTTCTTCCCACGAGGTAAGGTGCAGTCCTGAAAATAGGTCAACCCAATGCCTAGACAAGGGGAATGGGATAGATGAACGGGAAACAAGATGTAAAAGTGGTAGTATGATGGGAGCAGACAATGGCTTTTCAGAAATCCCCCCAGTGGCAAAACAAAAACCTACAGACACAGGCTTGCTAAGGCACCCTGTCAATCCCCCCAAACATGGTCAAGTGGGCAAATGTAAGATCCAAGCAGTTGTTAAAGATAAAAGGAATCAAATGCATATATTCAAAGGTTTCAATGATCAAAGGTGACACATACCATGATACCTGAACCAATTACCTCATGGAGCAAGAACCTCTTCTGATACAGGACCAAGTCGATGGTGATGGATGTTGCTGCTGCTGACAAGACAAAGACAATGGAAGAAGAAAAGGTGAGCCCTCCAGGGCCATGCTCAGGTCAATCCTGCTCTCGGTACTCCATGTCTAGGACCTGTGGGCCTCGAGATATGATCTCCTAGTTATCCCTAAAAAGTGGGGATAACACTTATGTAATAAAGTGAAATCACTTTAATATTTCAAGTGATTCACTTTGGAGGGAATGGATCATGACCCTTGATCTTGAAAAAGGCAAGATCTAATCTTGGCCTTTGGATTTAGGGTTGGGGAAGGTGAAAAGACACTTTGGGCAATGGGTAGTGTGCAAGACATGTTGAGAAGACATCAGGAGGAGATTGAGAGAGATTTCCTAAGTATGCTTGAGAGAGGAAAGTGAGCAGCAAAGAGGGCATGTTTTCCAAGGAAGGAGGGCACAAATCCCAAGAAAAATTTTCTATGATTTTTGGGCCGAGTTATTTTTCTATTGTGGAAGGTCGTACTGTACGGATCTGTACAGTCTGTACAGCCGTACAGATTTGGCACGAAAATCGAGGCAGTTTTGGGCACGGTTTTCGAGGCAGATTTCAAATTTATGTTCATTGTTTCTGGGCCATACGGAACAGTCCGTACAACTGACTATTGGCACGAAAAACGAGGTATGGAGGAGGTCGTACAACAGTACGGATTTCGCACGGAAAACGAGGCAGAATTTGGTGGGACAGTTTTGGTGCTGTGAAGTATTTTCCTTGGCTGGAAATGTGTATTTGTTGTTGTTTTGTACTTTCGTGAAGCTAAATAATAATATCTCTCTCTCTCGTTGGGTTTCCCCACATTGGGGTTTTCCCTGCCATTTGCCTAAATTTCTGAGTGTTATGGGTTGTTGTCCACTGTGTTATTTCCGCTGCTATTTTGCTTAGCAATGTGTATTTCTGCTTATGGTAATCTCAGAATGTGGGTTTATGCATTTATGAAGTTTATGAAGACAGTTATCTCTAGGTTGCTAAATGTTTGACAGAATATTAGCTTGCTGATTTTTGTCATTAAAAAACTACATGGTATCAGAGATTTGTCTCTGACAGTGGGCAGTGTGATTTTTGGGCAAAAGGGTGTGATTGTTTTCCTTGAGTTGTGACAGGGAAAATGGTTGCAAGCATTAGATATTAGGATCAGTTGAATGGCATTTCCAACTACTTGCAGTGGAAGGTCTGATTGTCAGTCGTTCTCAAGGAGAACAAAATTTATAACTATGTCAACTCTGTTGTGGCACCTCCCGCAGCAGATCCTATTGCTTTAGACTTGCATGAGGTCAAGGAAGCCAAGGCTCAGAGGATTATTCTAGATGGGGTGAAGGATCACCTTATCCCACACCTGGCTGAGAAAAACACTGCCAAGGAGATGTGGGATGCACTTAAAAACTTGTTTGAGGCGAAGAACGAGAACCAGAAGATGGCCTTGAAGGCTAAGTTGCATGATACCAAGATGGGTAAGGAGGAGAGTGTCTCTTCTTATCTTACCTGGGTGGCTCAAGTAAAAGATGAGCTGGCAGCTGTTGGAGAGGTCATTACGGATTCTGAGTTGGTGACGATAGCCTTAAATGGCTTCACCAAAGAATGGGAAGTCTTCATGAAGTGTGTGGTGGGACGTGAGCATCTACCAGATTGGAGCAGATTGTGAGATGATTTCACTCAGGAGGAGATCCGGGAAAGATCTCAGAGCAGTGAATAGAAAACAGACAAAGTTGATGAGAATGTTGCTCTTACTGCTAAGAGCAAGAAGAAAGGAAGTTCTGGAAGGGACTTGAGTAAAGTCAAATGCTATTGTTCTAACCAGTTGGGGCACCTTGCCTCTCATTGTCCTAAGAGGAAGAAGAAGAAGAAGGAACCAGAAGGGCCTAAGACAGCTGCTACAACAACCATGGAGGACTTTGCTTCAAAGTTCGATAGGGAATTTTCTTTGCTGACCCTAGTTTCCAGTGTCGGTAGCAGAGGATTTGGAGGTGATATTAGATGGATTGTGGATAGCGGAGCCTCTAGCCACATGACGAGAATCTGGCGAGTATTCCTAGATTTCACAGAGAATGGTCCTGGCCGACAAGTGGTAAATGAAAGTGGTATGGCGAAAGTTGTACGTGGAGTTGGGAATGTTAGATTCCAACTCAAGTTTGGGGGACTCTTGGAGCTTGGTGGGGTTCTCTTTGTTCCAGGGTTGAGGGTTAACTTGCTCTCAGTCTCAGCCTTGGAGGATGTAGGATATTGCATATTGTTCAAGAGGGAACATGTCTTTATCTACAGGCAGGGAGTGGACCCAGTAGAGCTACAGTTGATCAGTAACCAAGTGGACAGGTTGTATATGTTGAGAGGACAACCTTTGATGTATGATTCAGCGTCGGATGAGGAGCGTGAGGAGGCTTCTAAGACTGCGGTGGCACCAAGGATTCAGTCTTGCATTCCGAGAGAAGAGAGTGAGTCTCTTCTGAGCACTGGCAAGAGGCTTAGCCAGGTTGATCGAACCAATGCTCAAGATGAAGTGCGCTCAGGGTTCCAGGATGTTGCCAGGAGAAGATCTTCTAGTTCGAGTTATGTGCAGGTGTTGAGGATGGCTCCAGGTTCAGAGGGAGCTCCTACAGAGCACACTGTGATGGGAGCAGATGATGGAGGTGGCAGCGAGTACATCCCTCGCTAAGAGGGAGTGTTAGCTTTTTAGCTCGGGAGGTACTCCGCATGTTTTGTCTTGTATGCGGATGTTACCTTAATGTTTACACTACCAGGCACTTAACTTTGTAATAGTTTTTATAAAGTTGTTTTAAATGGTTATTTTATTAAAGTGACCTTTTAATAAAGTGTACCTTCTAATTTTAAAGTGACTTTATTTTCTTAAAGCACTTATGTAATAAAGTGAAATCACTTTAATATTTCAAGTGATTCATTTTGGTGGGAATGGATCATGACCCTTGATCTTGAAAAAGGAAAGATCTAATCTTGGCCTTTGGATTTAGGGTTGGGGAAGGTGAAAAGACACTTTGGGGGGAAAATGTCATTTTCAAATTATAAAAGAATGTATTGGGTAGTGTGCAAGACATGTTGACAAGACATCGGGAGGAGATTGAGAGAGATTTTATGAGTATGCTTGACAGAGGAAAGTGAGCAGCAAAGAGGGCACGTTTTCCAAGGAAGGAGGGCACAAATCCCAAGAAAAAAATTCTGTGATTTTTGGGCCGAGTTATTTTTCTGCTGTGGGAGGTCGTACTGTACAGATCCGTACAGCCGTACAGATTTGGCACGGAAATCGAGGCAGTTTTGGGCACGGTTTTCGAGGCATATTTCAGATTTATGTTCGTTGTTTATGGGTCGTACAGAACAGTCTGTACAGCTGACTGTTGGCACAGAAAACAAGGTATGGAGGAGGTCGTACAACAGTACGGATTTGGCACGGAAAACAAGGCAGAATTTGGTGGGACAGTTTTGGTGCTGTGAGGTATTTTCCTTGGCTGGAAATGTGTATTTGTTGTTGTTTTGTACTTTCCCGAAGCTGAATAATAATATCTCTCTCTCTCTCGTTGGGTTTCCCCACATTGGGGTTTTCCCTGGCATTTGCCTAAATTTCTGAGTGTTATGGGTTGTTGTCCACTGTGTTATTTCCGCTACTATTTTTCTTAGCAATGTGTATTTCTGCTTATTGTAATTTCAAAGGGTTTATGCATTTATGAAGTTTATGAAGACAGTTATCTCTAGGTTGCTAAGTGTTTGATAGAATATTAGCTTGCTGATTTTTGTCATTAAAAATCTACAGAAAGTTGTATCAGTAATGGGTGTTCTAATTACTAGATTAATTGATCCTCCTATAGCTACTTAAGGTTACTTGTGTTGAAAGCTTAAATAGATGAAATAACAAGTGCTTAATGAAAATGAAAATGCTTCCAAGAGCTTATACAAGAATGAAATAAAAGAAAATGTCTCTAACTATTGAGATATACACAATGAACTAGTAAGGAAAATAAATGGAACTAGAAGCATAAACCATAAATCATCTAGCATGTAAAACTAGCCTTACAATACTTCATGGGTGGCTAGGCCAATCCTCTTTGCAGGGAGTAGGCAAAAGAAAGAATAAAGCAAATAACTTGACTTGAAAAGAAAGAAAGTAAACCTAGCCACACAACCTTGCCTTAAGGACAAGTGGGGCAACAAAATAAAATCTTAAAACAAAAATTACTTTTAAATCCTAGCCTTACGATTTAGCATGGGTGGCAAAGCCAAGCCTCTTTGCTAGGTGTAGGCACAAATTATTTACAACTTATTACAAAACAAAAAAATTAGAACTTGGTGAAGAAAGCAAGCCCTAAAGACTCTCTTGGGCTTCTTACAATCAAGGAAAAAGAAGAGAGAAGTAAGGGGTTTTGTTACCCCAAGTTGGAGGCTCTTCTTGAGTGTTTTGTGGCCCAAAATGGACAGCAACTCCCCTTGTACTAGCGAGACTCTGCAAAAATCAGCAAGCTAAAGCTTGTTGGAAATGCTGAAAATGTACAAAACAACTCACAAAAAAATTTGTTAGTGAAAACATAAATTTTTACCATAAAAATCTGAATATGTAATATGATTTAGGGCCTATTTCAGAACTGAAAAACCACCACAAATCTTCAAGGAATGATAGAGGTTAGAACAGAAAATTAATGGAGGAATCCCTTGGCTGAACAAGCAACTTCCCAAATCTGAAAATTGTTTCTCCAAACCTTGGTGACCTACAAATAAGTGAGATCTTGCTACAAAACAATAAGGAGGTGAGCACATGAAATGGAAATTGCAAAATATTTTCCAATACCACACAAGTAACTCACTAAGTCTATAGCAATACTACCATAAACTTAACCAAGCAAAATACTTTGCTTGGGATCTCCTAAATTAAATTTCAAAGCAAGAAAACCCACAAGAAAAGTATGGCAGCAATATCACCTCAAACCAAAACCATAAGGAGCATCAAGAACACTCCCAATGCACCATGAAATTCCCTCCAAAGCTTTTCTTTATTCCAATAGAAGCAAGCTTGAGCAAATACTTGCCACAAGCTTGAGAAGAAAGAATGAGAACAAGAAGAGAGAGAGAGAGAGAGAGAGAGAGGAGTGGGAGAGATTTGGGTATAGTAACATTAGACTGAGAATAGATGTGTGAAATGAGGGAGGGGAGGCTTTCTTTTATACTTGGGAGCCAAGAGAGACCCCTCTTGGATGCTCTCCAAGTGTCATTTGCTAAGAGTCATTGAGCATCTCAAGGAAGGGTGCACTTTTAGGGTTTTGGCTAGGTTTAGGGTTTGAGGGTTGAGTGAGGGGAATGGAAAACACCTTTTTGACAAGGTCCAACAGCAAATTAGATAAAGGGGGGCACACTTAGGGAGAAAGGGGGTTTTACTTCTTAATTTTTCATTTTGCACGACTTTCTCACCAAAGGGGGCGCAACTTCCCTAGGGGAATGAGTGGAATGAAGTTATGGCTAGGTAAGTGGGGGTTTAAGTTACGAAAAGTGTTTCTCTAACTTAGGAAAGGGGTTAGGCATCATCTCCCACTCTTTCTCTAACCTTTTTGCTCATTTTTACAAAAAATTGACATTTTTGACTTTGTCAATTAAGCAATTAAATTGTTGACTTAGACTGACTTGGACTCCTCATGGACAATGACCTAGCAAAACTTGTCAAATTGAGTTGAAACTTGGTCCAAGAGTGTAGGGGGTCTCATTCCATTTATTTTGAGTACTCAGACCCCTATCAAAATCCCCTAGGACCTAGTTTTTACATTTTTACATCAAAAATAATTAAAATTACCATTAATTGGGTAATTTTAAAAAATTAAAAAAAAACTACTTAGACTCGACGAAATTCCGCAAGACTCTAGGAGATGTCTAGCATGGTCATTTAAAATATTCCTAGACCTTAGTCACCCATCGGGCTCGATCATTAGAACGCCTTTCACCACTTTGGAGGATTATTGTGGGCGTGAAAAACTCAAGGGTAATTAAAAAGGTTGGTAAGGCCAAATTAATTACCTGAGGAAAAAAAACACTCGATGAAAGGACTTCCCTAATGATAAAGTCCTAGGCAACTAACCTACAATATGATCCATGCAAACCCATTACATTATTATCCCACGTAGGGGAGTGGAAATTGCCTTGTAGAACCAGAAAGTCTTCAAACTTTGTTGCACCATCAGATACATAGCTTCATGGCACATGGAGTTGACCCCCTAATTGAAATAGGTGGTCAACAAAGCCCACACGTGCCACTAGGCTCTTAAATGCCTCCAAAACGACAACCTTAGCTCTGGAATCTAGATGATGTCTAGGGTCATGATGGTGACGTCGTGGGCCTTCAAGGGCCAACGTCCATGTGGAAGAGAAAGATCCCCCTAGGTCTAGGCCTTCCAGGGTGCCGCCAAAGGAAACATCCTTCTTTCTTCCTGGTGCAAATCTTCAATGTCTTCTTACCCCTAGTTGGGGTTACAACATCCATCTGTGGGCTTTAAGCGCCATGAAGGTCCGAGCTAATCATTCCCTCATGTGTACCTGTCCACCAGGAAGAGTCCTGCAACAACAAGAAGTACGCCCTCCAGGAGTTCATAAGTCACAGGGATCATAGCATGTAAATCACATCCAATAATTAAATTACCCAAACATGTGCATCAAACCCCCTTTTAACCCAGACAAATGCTCAAAGACGCTATGCAATTTGACAAGTTAGGTTTGGAGAAGGTCTCAGGGCGTCCTATTGGGCTAGCCTCTCTTAAGTTTGGGGTGTTTCCCAGGTGGGATCTAGTCCAGATCATGTAAGTGTATGAGGTAGTATGGGGTAAGTGTTTGGGGATAGGGTGCATGTGATAACAGGGAAATGTAAATCTTACCTGTGGGTGCCTTTGTAGAGGGCGGGTTGCACCTAGTCATAAATTCTATTGTTTCCTAGCCCGTTCATTGCCTTTTACTCTTAGCTTTATTGCTTTTGATCTTTTTCTTTTGTGCTTCAAGGGAATAGTTGAGGGCCACTGTCCTGACTTGATGACCAGAGGTGACAGCGTTATCCACAAACATTTCACGGAGATGAGAAGGTTGGCTCGTGATGAGACCCCCTTTCTCTTGGCTATGCCACCAAGAGCCACTACCCTGGTTTGGTGACTAGATAGGTGGTAGTGTCATATCGCTACATGCCCATGGTCATAATAGGTCGGCTCGTGATGAGACCTCCTATCCATCAACTAGTACCGTGAGTGTTTATGTATCTTATGGGTCCCCTTTTCTTACTGAGAATCTTTTCACTGCTTTCTCAGGGATCCCTGGGCGAAGCATCTCAAAGGTTTCAATATTGGATTTTAACTCTTGTCAGCTACTTTTACCCTCTGGGCCTTGAGCTCCTTCTTCCCACGAGGTAAGGTACAACCCTTCCTAGTGTAGCCAATTCCAATGCCCAAACAAAGGTAGGGGAGACGAGAGGAATAAAGATGGAAAGTGGTAAGTATAGAGGGAACGGACGATGACCTTCACAGACCCACCCAGTGGGAACCCATCCTAAAGGGAGATCAACTTATTAGGGCACTGTGTCACCCTTCCAGTTATGAACAAGGCAAAGAGCATAATTTCCAAGCAAATGTCATGAAATGAAGAAGGATTCAATACAACATATTCAAGTTCTTAAAAAATCGGAGGGATACATACCATGATACCCGAACTCATTACCTCATGGAGCAAGACTTACTGCTACTTCAGGACCAAGCTTATGGGATGGATACTGTTGTTGTTCATAAATGGACTGCACTGAAGAAAAGAGGGGCCCTTCGGGGCCATGCTTAAGTCATTCAACTCTCGATACTCCATGTTTAGGACCTGTGGGCCTCGAGACGTGATCTCCTTAGTTCTCCCTGGGCTAGGGGATAACAGGAACAACAAGCTCCACACTCCCTTCAATCTCTAAAGAAGATAACTGTGAACTAGAGAACCTCACATCCTCATCAAGCTTCACATCTCGGCTCACCATAGTCTTCCATTCTACTAGAAATTAACACTATGCAAGTAGTCTAACTGTATCCAACAACACAAGATGCTATCACATCATCTCGAACCTCCAAGGAATGCTAAACACATGTGAATTTGAAGGAACATAACCTTGGATCGTAAGCCACCTACCTAACTCCATCATCCCTCAAGTCAACATCACAAGCCAAAATTGTCAACAACCTGTAATCATGGGTATCTCACCCATGCACCTAAAAACCTCCAGTAAATGAAGCATCAACCTCAACAAGGTCACCTCCATCTTTCTAAGAGAATCCTGAAGCAAGAGTAACATCAAGGTCAACTTCGTCTCCTTGAGAGAATCCAACAACCCTATTCCTATATTTTACAACACTCCCACCAATTGCAAGCCTTGAATCAATCATTGATTCCATAAGAGGTTTTGAACCTCTAACCATGGCATCCCACCACACATGCTATACCTATGCCTCTTCAAGGCTAGAAGGCTCATCAAACTTCCCACTAGAATGTACAAGTGCTACAAGATCGGCAAACAACCTTTAAAGGCCACCATCTAGCACACCTTTAGCCAAAGTCCTTGGACTTGCTGGACTACAACCACTGATAGTGCAACGTTATCCTTCAAATGAAACTCTACACCGAAGCTCTACCATACAAGAAACTGAAAGAATATTTTTATTCAAACCAAAAACAAACAAAACATCATTCAAGAATATTTGTATTCAAATCAAAAACAAACAAAACATCATTTTGTCTTGCTCCTGAAACCTACTGAAGAGTGTCATATGTCTCAATGCCTCACTACATACCATCCAATAATTGACAAAGTGTTAGAAGATAACCAAGAGACCATGGAGAAGCCAGTCTCAAACAGGAATGATTCCTCATCCACACCTGCTACAGTACCTGCACTCGCTACAACTAGTTATTGCTTTGTCTTCCCCTTCTTCTTGTTCAGACACTATAGCTAGTATAATGTCTCAACTAGTGACACCTAAAACATTTCGCCTTACTCAAATCTTTATTTCATGGACTTGAATCTTCCTTACAATTCTTGTATCCTTTCTTGGTTCCCTTCCTCGTCTTTGTAATGAGGGCTAGGTCTTCTACTTCCTTTTGTTGTGATGAAAAGAACTCCAACCCAATCTTTTCTTGCACAAGGTTATCCCAAAGCTTTGAAAAATCAAGCAACTTCTCACGCACACAAACTTCTTGGACAAAAAGCTTCCAGGTTGGAATAAGTCAATTTAAGGCAATGGTAACCAACTCCTTATCCTCCACTACTGTTCCTAGAATTCAACTGATCTCTTAAATCTATGATCCTAGCCAGGTAGCTCACCACTATATTTGTGTTGTTCATGCAGATGGTTGAAAACTTGTTTCACAAGGCATCTATCTAAAGACACAAGAACTCTAATATAAACCAACCAAAGCCTCATACATCTCCTTATCAATTGTCTTCTTTGCAAGATGAGGGATCAAGTGATCCTTCACCAAATCAAAAAATGGTTCTCTTTACCTTTCCCTCCTTATTAACATGGGTGGCCAACTTTGTCGGATCGGTTGTTGTAAGAATCTCTTTCACAACATGATCCCAAAGCTCAGATTCCTCCAAAAGCATTTGCACCATGTTAACCACTGGATTTTTTCACTTGGAAATCCCGAGGGTTAGGAGCCAACTTGACTTATTTGGATGGCATTCAAATCTTTTTCCCAAAGATAGCTTCGCATGGGCCAAGGTTGGTTCCCATACGAGTACAAGTACAAGATTGGTTTAGTAGTGTTCTTTGTTCCAAAGACAGAAGTTTTCACAAGTTTTTACAATATAGAGAGAGATGTCTATTTTTAGCATATTCCCTACTTTTTAGGAGACAGAGATCGAAGGTTAGCATGACAATTTTGATCACATATTCAAGGTCCTTGTGAGCCTATGATTCCAATGAGCCTTTTCCGAATGATATGCGAGCAATTTACTATTTTTAGCAGTTGGAGTTCCAAGCCTTGGATGATGATTCTGATCACATATTCAAATTCCCCACTGAAAGTCGAATCCGATGAGTATATTTTCATTAACATGCGATGAGATTCTATTTTTAGTAGTGTCTATTTTTAGACATACTATATTTGGCATGGTTGTCCTAGTAGTCCCAGATATATTTGGACTTTTCCTATTTTTAGGCCGGACTACTATTTTTAGCAGGGCTATATTTGGCAAGTGTGGTCGCCATACACAGTATGACATGTGGCAGTTCTAGGTACCGACATCTGGCAGCTTCAAAGTGTGGCATGTTGGGCACTTTGCTTGAGGACATGTGGCACATGCATTCATTAGAGATGAGTTGGCACATGTCAAAAGTGATGAGTTTACGTGTTTGAGTTGACTAAAGATGAACTCTCCCTTTCTTACACTTAACTCCTTTTTCCCTCACCTCTTTCCCCCTTTTAACACGTGTATCCCTATTTTCTAGCGCATTATCCCTATTCTCCTCATAATTTCCTATTTTCTAGCACATTATCCCTATTCTCCTTATTTCCATGTGCTTCCCCTCTCTTCTTCCTATTTTCTAGCGCATACCCCTTAAATCTCTCCCTATTCCCTATTTTTTAGTGTTAGTTCCTATTTTCTAGCGCACTACTCCCATACCCCTTCCATATTTATCTCACATCTTATTATACAGCTCCCTCTCTCACTTATTCTCTTTCCTCATGCACATGCATGCCTTCCTCCATGGCCCATGCGCATCGCCCTAATTAACACACTTTCCCCCTCCACACTCTCACTTTTTCTCTCACATTACTCCCTCTTTATACTCATGCACATCATTTTTCCCTTTTTAACCCTCATGTGTGTCCATTCCTCCCTTCCTCTCACACGTGTACATGTCCCATTGCTCTCCCACACGTTTTCTTTATCTCTCGTGCACTCTATATTTATCTCACATGCATTATCTTATCCCATCCCCTAATTTTATCCTCATGCGCCCTCTTATTTTGGATGTGCGCCTCCTATTTTTGCCACACATATGCGCATCATGGATCTATATATTGGAGGTTTCTCCTCATTCTTCAGGGTCGACTTTTCTCAGCAGCAGCAGTACTCTCTCTCTCTCACATTATTCTTTCGAGCTTCTACCTTCTAGTCTTTGTATAAGGAACAATACTCTACTAGTTTTGTACTTGTGTTTAGTAGTGCAAGCAGCCCTTTGGCAAGAGCAATAATAAATTTTTGGTGTGCTTGTATCAAGCTGTTGAATCTTGTCGGTATTGTGATGAATTTCTTATGCTTTGTTAGTAGTTTTAGCCTATTATTGTGGTGTTTCAGCCTTGTAATAGCGCTTATTTCCTCTACTTTTCTTTCATTAAAATACTGAAGTTGCAGGGTTTTCGTCCAAGTAAAATTCAAACTGTGTTACTTACCCCTTTGGTAGCTTAACCACTAGCCAAAGGTAATTTTCTTGCTGCTGTTTTTGGTTTATTTATTGCAGATTTACGAAGTTTATAACACCAGGAAGGACTTAGGGACACCCCCCCTAAGGTTGACACACACCAGCCCAAACGGAGAGGAGACTTGCCGGTGACACTTAGGGCATTTCTCCTAAATTAGCCTCTTTTACCCACTGATTTTTACTTCATTTCAGATCTGATTTAGGGGTCAAAAAGTGTGCTAACACACCCTAAACTTCCAAGGTATGAAATTGGAGGCACCAACCAACCCGTCACACTCTCTAAGACCAAGAGTAGTGATCTTGCAAATCTGAAACACCCCTCAAAGCAAAATCAGCAACAACCAAAGTAGAACAACCTTCAAGGATTCAAGCGCTTCTCCCAAGCACCCTAAGGTATCACACCCAATCAACCTGTACTAGTTCAAGGATGACTCCCAAGTACAATACAATTGAAATATCCAACTCCCTCTTCAACAAGAGAGCAATCTCAATCAAATAAGCTCTAATTCCATGTCGAAATTTTGTGAAATGCTACTTTTAGAAATTTCACCTCAATCTTGAGGTTTCACAGATATATTTCCTGTGAACTTTCAACCTTAGAGCTGATCTGAAATACTAAATTACAATAGTAATATTTCACTTCTCTTCAACCCATTTACACAACAGCCAAAGAAATTAAAAACCATAAAAGTGTACTTTAATACCACAATGCTACAGCCCCTCGGGTGCACTTTTCCAAACATATAACAGATCTGAATTCTCTTCTTACAGAAGATTATAACAGCATTAAATCTGCTCCTTTGTCTTCAAGGTATGTGTTAAATCATTTAACCAATTCAGCTATATGTTATGTCAAATTAGACTGAAAGTGCTAGAATCTACCCAATCAAGAAGATAACATACGTTGAAAATCAAGTCTACAAGTACACAACATTTGGCAGCTGGAAACTTCATATATATCAGTGTTAACAGCATCACGATATTATCTCCAACATCGCAATATTATTGTATTTTGGAGGGTCGGCGATATTTTTTGATATGTTAGTTTTGCTGACATTTTCCGATATATTTTTCCCGATGTTTACAATATTTTCTTTTCCAGACCCTCTGCGATATTTTCAAAGACACGATGTTTGTAACACTGATATATATGTTAGCTTTCGGGGTTACTATGAAAGTGTATACACCATGTTTGGAGTGCTTCAAGAGATTTCAGGTACATGGTGTATGATTAGCTCTTGGAAGGTCTATGAGGGATTTGCACATTGGAGGCCGCTTATTTAGTGGTTGCTTGACCTCAATTGTATGCTTGCATGACATTCTTCCTTGGAGCATTGGAGATCTTCAAACAACTTGGTGACATTTTACACGCTCGCCACATGGAGGAGGTTGCTTGCTTGGAGAACGCCATGCATTGGAGGAGTAGAGTTTGGTATTTCGGAGGAGGGTGTTGAGCCCTAGACAGCATGGGATAGCTTGGATGCTTCAATGGAGACATGGAGTTGAATTGGGGACGCCTAGGTTGTGATAGTGTTCATGCAGGTGAAGTGGACCCGAAGGAGAACATGGCTTAGGAGGAGCAATGGAGTCCATGTGGACTTGTGGCAGAGGAGTGTTATCGCACAGTTTGTAGCTAGGATAAAAGACTATAAGATAGAAGGCCAAACTGGCGTAACAAGAACCAATCCCACCTAATGTCACCACAATGGGATGGTTCTTTCTCTTTAGGGAGGTTAGGCCCAGGGGAGACGTCCCCGGTGACCTGGGGTTTTGAAGAGGCAAAGGCTAATAAGACCAAGATAAGGTTTTCCCCCTTCACAAGTCACCACCCAGACAGATAGTCCGGCCAAATGCCATTTTAAGAAGTAAAACCCCCAAAGAAGTGTACCTGCCTGGAACAAAGCAACAACAAACTGATATGTGCAAGCTATTTCAATGGGTTAGCACTTCATAAGACTATCTGATAAATATGTATAAGCAATTAGCAATAAATGTTGACGAAGTCAATGTTTATCAATAGCAATGAAAAATTATAACACTTCACCAATAAATATTGGAACAATGTAGCATTCAATGTAACCAATCCACACCTTATTCAATTAATGCCTAAACCATCATTCAATTGCTCTCAAGACAAAACGTTGTTGCATTAAAGATGAAGAAACCAATGATGACGTCAGCAACTAGGGTTAGGTTAGTCTAGGCTAGGGTTAGTGTAGTTAGGGTTTGAAATTCAAAGTGTTTGAGAGTATTTAAATCAAGTTCTACTGCAACGCTTGAGGTCTTAGGATCAGTGCCTTAGGGTTTAATGGAGTCAATAATGAAGGACGCAAGAGTTGAAGGAAACAAAGACTAAGGACATGAGGGAGAAGTTTAGAGGTGTTGCTAAGGCAAGGCCTCAAAATCAAAACCCTAGGGGAGAGAGGCTCACTCTGGTGTTGCTACAGCAAGGCCTCGTGCTCTCTCCTCCTTCCTTAGGTCAACTTGGCAAAACGGCTAGCTCAAATGAAGCACAAAATCAAGACAAGAAGGCTTAATGAGGGAGAGTGTTGCTACAACAAGGCCCTTTCATCAAACCCTAAAAGAAAAACAACCCTAAGTGTAGATAACCTAGGCCTGGGACATCTTCTTCCTCTTGAAATCTAAATGGTACGACTAGCAAAGGAGAGGAAGAAAAAGGAGTGTAGCTACGGCTAGGCTCTCTTTTTCTTCTTCAATGGCTGAAAATTTCTCTATCATGGGACATGAGACAAGGACCTACTTGTGTGCTTGTCACCTAAGGTTTTGATTCAACAAAATTCATAAACATATGCAAGAAATTAGACTAAAACCATTGATTCAAGAAGTTTTGCAGAGAAATACTTACAATTCATCAAGAAATAACCATGCAAACCCTAGTTGTAACACCTTCCTTCAAGAGAAATGCCAAAATATGCCAAAATATGTCTTCCTTCAACAAGTGTGCCTCCTTAAATCAGCCAATAACCCAAGATAGGGCGCAAATTTCAGACCTCACCAAGTGGTGAGTGAGTCCTGATGAAAAAATGAGAGTGAAAATCTCCCATTTATACAAAACCTTGACCTAATTTTACATTTTAGGTCAGGTAAAAAGGTCGACAAGGCCAAAATATCAAATCATACTCTTTTACATTAAATTGTCAAGTTAAAACCCTAAATCAAGCTGAAAGGAGAGTAAAAGCCCCTCCAAGGGAGACGTTAGCCCTTTTTAGGGCAGATGGGGCGTCCTGGAGCAAAACATTAGCCCTCCCTGGGCTTCTCCAACCTGCCACTGCTGCCTAGTCTGCCTACCCCAAACGTCCATGATGTTGGGTGACGTCATGGTCAAGGTGGTGACGTCCTAGGCCTCCAAAGGCCAACGTTCCACTAAGAAAGGGTCATCCCCCCTAGGTCAAGTTGTGTCGAGTTGCCTCTGGTGGAACGTTCTCTTCTTCTCTGGTGCAAAGCCCCTGATCCATCTGTATCCTGTCTCTACCCCCTGATGGGGTCTCAGCATCCATCTGGTGGGCTCTTTAGCCCCATGGAGGTCTGAACTGATCATCTCCCCATCTGTACCGGTCCAAATGGTATCTGTCTGTCGAGCATGGTCCTGCACATCAAAGGCTACGCCCTTCGTGGGCTCATCGGTCACAGGGATCATAGCAATGTCAATCACATTTCATCATCAATATTATTAAACATATGCATAAAATCCCTAATACATCAGTTAACAGCTCAAAGACGTTACACAAGCCTGCAATACAAGTCTRGAGAAAAGGACAAGGCGTCCTATTGGGCTAGTGTCCATAGGAAAAGGAAAGTTCCCAGAAATACCTCATCCAAGCCATGTAAGTGGGTGATGTGGTTAGGGGATGTCCAAGCATGTGGGTGCAGTGAAGGCCAAGGATGCAAAAGTGTTACCTGTGGGTGCCTTTGTAGAAGGCGAGTTGTACCTGTCATGGATGCATTCCAAGCCCATTCTTGCCTTTATTCTTTTTATTCTTTTATTCTTTTTTGCTTTTTTGTTCAAGAGCTAATCAGGGGACACTGCCTTGGCATGGTGACCAGAGCTGACAGTGTTACCCACAAGTACTTTCATAGGGATGAGAAGGTTGGCTCGTGATGAGACCCCCTTTCCCTTGGCCATGCAACCAAGAGTCACTGCCCTAGCGTGGTAACCAATTGGTGGCAATGTCATACAGCTAGGTACCCATGGACCTAATTGGCTGGCTCATGATGAGACCCCCTCTCCTCTGACTAGGTCTTGTTTTACTATTTTTCTAGGTCCCTCTTGTTTCTTGCTGAGAAGCCTTTTATCGCTTTCTCGGGGATCCCTGGGCGAAGAATCTCGAGGTTTTATTCTTAGGCTTTTATCTTTTACGAGCTTTCTTTTACCTTCTGGGAATTTAGCCCCTTCTTCCCACGAGGTAAGGTGCAGTCCTGAAAATAGGTCAACCCAATGCCCAGACAAGGGGAAAGGGATAAGTGAGTGGGAAGTAAGATGAAGAAGTGGTGCTATGATGGGAGTAGACGATGGCTTTTCAGAAATCCCCCCAGTGGAAAACCAAAACCTACAGATACAGGCTTGCTAGGGCACCCTGTCAATCCCCCCAAACATGGTCAAGTGGGCAAATGTAAGATCCAAGCAGTCGTTAGAAATAAAAGGAATCAGATGCATACATTTAAAGGCTTTAACAATCAAATGTGACACATACCATGATACCTGGACTAATTACCTTATGAAGCAAGAACCTCTTTTGATACAGGACCAAACCGATGGTGATGGATGTTGCTGTTGCTGACAAGATAAAGACGATGGAAGAAGAAAAGGTAGGCCCTCCAGGGCCATGCTCAGGTCAATCCTACTCTCGGTACTCCATGTCTAGGACCTGTGGGCCTCGAGACATGATCTCCTAGTTATCCCTTAAAAGTGGGGATAACAAGGAGCATGGAGACATCTTGTATACTAATAGCACCTGGGAGCCTTGATTGTGTGTGACATCACCTTGGAGCTTGAAATGTGTACCCTTGGAGTGTAGTTGTCACGGGGTTGGGGATCTCACGGTTGGATGGCGGAATCATCCAACATCCTCAGAAGCGTGCGACATTGGTGCCTTTCGGTTCAGCGGCAAGGCCACGCCAACTTACTTAACCTAGACTGCGCCTTACTTCTTCGTTTCATTTATTACTTATCTATTATGTGTGTTTCTTATACTTAGCCAAAACAACAAGTAAAGAACATGCATACACAGTAACAACAAAATGTGCAAGTGGGCAGCCAAACCAGCCTAACACCCAAATTCTTAATACAAGACAGTGGTGTGTCGAGCTCAACTCATGCCACACAAAGAAAGTTTACAACATGAGCTTCCGCTCAAATTACACAAAGAACCTATGCGAAAACCCAACGACTCTTCTTCGGCAAGTCAACATGTGCGCCCTTCCTTCATTGCCTCATTTAGAAGTCATGAACGAAACTCTCTCCATCATGCTTCGTCTTTGATTTGCTTGTTTCCCTTGCCTCGGAATGGTGCAACCTGCAACACTTAGCTTCACCACCAAAATCTGTTTGTCTAGTAGTTTCATTATTCATAAATGCTTGTCCTCTCTACTTCTTCATGCAGACTGCACAAGGTGGCTCAGTCACCCACCAGGGTCGACTTGGCCCCTTGGGAGGAGCCCTCCCTTCTCTGCCTCAAGTGCTACCTCAGACTCCCAATTCTATGATTGTGAAGAATGCATCACTTTTGCCTACCTCCTTTGTTTTGTCCTCTCCCTTGCATATATAGGCGCCCAACTCTCCAAAGGGTTGTGCCTCTTTGCCTTGGAGCGGACGCAACCTTTCATGTTTGTCCACTTTCGTTTCCGAGCCGACTTTTACCAAAGGGGCGCGTGTCCCTTGGGTGAGTCAGCTTACTCCCCCAAGCGTGCCCTTTGTCACCTAGCTGACTCGTCGTTTCTGTTTAGGCACCCAAGTTGTGCCTTGACCAATCGTTTACCTCGTCGCTGGCTAGTGCCCGTCGCACATCTCCTTGGCGCGTCGGTCGCCCGAGCTCGCCCATTCTTGAGCTTGCCTTCCATCTTGCCCGCCAAAGCGCCCAATCGACTTCCTAGCTGACCTGTCTCTTTGGTGGGGTGCCCAATGCTTCTGTGGGGCACCCACCTCGTGTTTTCGCCTTTGTTAAGCAAACTTCGGTGGAGTCGTTCCTTGGCACAGAGTGTACCCAAGGAACCCCAACTCCATCATACAAGACTTTCGTCTCCTTGAACCAAACCAAGTGCTCTGCCTACCCGAGTCGTCCGTCTTGGGCTGTGGTAGAGGAGCGCGTGTTTGATGTCGACGTCCAAGCCCCTTATAGTAGCCCTTCAAATGTGTTGGCCTACTTGTTTGTAGTAGGTTGCTTGTAAGGGTTTGTTATGGCACAAGTTGTAGGTTGGGCGAAGCCCGACCCAACTGCAGAACAAGTGCTACAACTATGGGAATCCTACACCCAATGTCACCTCGATGTAGGTCTCGCACTTCAAGGGTGGCTAGGTCACTCTAGGGAGGCGATCCCGGTGACCCTAGGGGGATTGAGATGGAGATGGAAGGAAGTGGAAATGGAGCACCTATAAGTCAAGTCTAAATGGAATGAAGGGTAGGGAGAGATTCCTTGTAAATCAAGCAAAGGCTGCCCCACAAGTGTAGTGCTTTTTCAGATGATTGTACCTGCCCGAGACACAAGAAAACACACCTTGCAACAGTATATGTTAGTTGGATCAGTAAGTTAAGCTTGCTGTCTCTAATTTGCAGAAATAGATGACGGTATAAATCAGCAAGAAAAAAATACTATAAGCTGCTCAATAAATGCTAAGGATCAAGTAGAAAAAGCAAGAGAAAAACTAGCAATTGACTAGCTAAACTCAAGGTGAAAGAACTAGTACTCTTAGCATAAAAGATAAGGCTGTTGTAAACACATGTCTGCAGCAAATTATATCAGCCTTATGGCTGTAACATTCAATGTGTTACAGCAAGAAAATCAGCTACTAGAATCCCCTCAAAATTTGCCAGAAAGTGCGCTAGGACAAGTAGAGTAAGTGTGCAAAATTTGAGCCAAAACCAATGGTTGAATAAAGAGTTATTTGAGCAAGTATGTTAGGGTTTCTGCATCCCTAATGGCTGAAGATGCAATTTTGTAACAGCAGCAATAAGTAGCCCTTAGATGAGGACGCCCTAGTGGCTGTGAGGTGCCCAAGGAACAAGGAACACAATCCACTTTTGCAAGAAGTAAAAAGACCAAAATTCATGTTTCCCAATGCAATAATTTTATATCTCCAGTGCAACAAATCAATGACTAGTGCCTTTAATATTGGGTTAATGGAGAAACAAGAGCTTAGAGAAGCTACCTCCTTGGGGGTGTAAGCCCTTTTACTTCCCAAGGCAAGTTTCTCTAAGCTAGGGTTTAAGCTAAGAGGGTGTATGCCCTTATACTTCTCTTAGCAAATCCTTGATCAATGAAATGAAGCAAATAACAATGGTGAAAGCTATGGTGGGGGTGTATGCCCTTATACTTCCCACCTAGCTCCTAGCATAAAACACTTGAACTTGAAATAATGATAGCTTAATAGTAGAAAACCATACCAAGATCAAGAAAAATACCAAGACAAATCACCACAAGAGCTAGAAATGCATCATCCAAAGCTAGCGCTAGGCCTTCTTCCACCAACCATTCAAAACCATAGCCATTCACAAGTGCACAAGAGCTAAAGAGCTAAAGGGGCCAAAAATTTCAGGCCAAAAACTCAAGTGAGAGGAAAGTTATGATTTGAAATGAGATCTTATGATCTCTATTTATACAAAAATTAGCCAACATGGCTTGTCCACAAAATAAGGAGTAAAACACAAGATTAGGGGTCAACAACCCTAATCTTGCCCCCTTAACACAATAATATTAAACAATTCACTTAAAATTTCATCTTTTGCACAAATTAAACCCTAATTAAGGATGACATCACCCCTTTAGGAGACGTTTTTTCACTTTGAGGAGGTCATTGGTGTTGGAGAAAGATGGAAGGGCCTCCCAAGGCCATGTGTCAAGCATCTAGATGATCTATTCTTGGTGAAAACCCTCTTCTCCTCAAAACGTCCAAGTGCAAGTGAGTGGCACCTCACCACCAAGCACAAACCCCCAATACCATGACGTCATGCTCAAAAGTGGGACATTTTGCCCCTCCTGGGAAAATCGTTTAGCAAGTAATGGGTGGGCTAGGTCATCCATGTCATCATCAAGGCCGTCCAAATCATCTCTCTCTCATCTGGCATGCGGGCCCCTAGCATCCAACCTGTGGGCTTGTAGCCCCATGGAAGCCCAAGCTAGGCTTGTTCTCCCAAAATTGTCCACCAGCTAGGTCGTGCAAAAACAAATGGACACACCCTCCAAGGATCTCAAGTCATAACATCATGATAAGTGGATCCAATCAATAAACAAGCCATCTAAGCATGTGCATCAAAGATTACCATATCAAACAATTAACAGCTCAAAGTCACTATGCGACTTGTCAAGCTCAAGTATGGGAGGGTTGACGAGGTGTCCTATTGAGTAGATCTTGCCCTAGGTCAAGGAGCGCCTCCAGGAGGTCCCTCTCTAAGCCATGTAAAGTGTATGAGGTGGATGGGGTCAAGACTCAATGGGCATAGGGCTCATGACATCTTAGGGGTCATAGTGTCTCATTCATGGGTGCCTTTGTAGAGGGTGTGTGGTACCTTCGTCTGCAATGCATTTTTTCCAAGCCCTTTATTTGCCTTTTATCTTTCTTTCTTTATATTTTCTTTAACACAAGGAGAGGTTGAAGGTCACTGCCCTGGCGTGGTGACCAGATGGTGGCAATGTCACCCACAAATGCCTAATGGAAATGAGAAGGTTGGCTCGTGATGAGACCCCCTTTCTTTTAGCCATGCAACCGAGAGTCACTGCCCTGGTTTGGTGACCAGATAATGACAACGTCATACCACTAGATATCCATGGACATGATAGGTCAGCTCGTGATGAGACCTCCTATCCTTCAATCTACCTTTCAGGCATTTCTTTGTTATACTATGGGTCCCCTTCTATTCAAAGATAAGTGTTTTATTGCTTTCTTGGGTGATCCCTGGGCGAAGCATCTGGAAGGTTCATACATGGCTTTTATCTTTTACCCAACACCAACCCTTCTGGGCCTTTAGCCCCTTCTTCCCATAGAATGAGGGACAACCCCTTCTTGGGCCAATACACCCTAAAATACCAAGAGATAAGGAAACGAAGGAGAATAATGATGGAAAATGGTAAGTATGGTCGGGAATGGTACGATGGCTAATTAAGGGATTTCCCAGTAGCAAACCCATTCCCAAAGAAGACCACTTACTAGGGCACAATGTCAACCACCAAGGTGAAGCAGGGGAAAAGGCATAATGTCCAAGCACATATCATGAAATCTAGGGCAATCTAAGATACAACATAATCAAATGGCTTAGGTATTGAAATGATGCTCACCATAATATTGACTTGTACCTTGTGAAGCAAGGCCCACTGCCTTCCAGAAGCCAACTAGTGTGGTGGATGCCATCTGTAAAGCTGTGACCATCTGTGATGGTGAGTGGGTTTTCCATCTGTGCAAAGCATATTGTTGGTCATTAGTCTCTCGGCAGTCCATATCTGCAACTTGAGGGCCTCGAGACATCATCTCCTTAGTTATCCACAAACTGGGGATAACAGGGTTTACGCCCACATATGTTTTGTTGGCCTCCCTTACCTCTCATATATATAAAGGAAGGAGAGAGTCCTTTCATCATTATCATTGTACTCTTTTCTATGTACTTCTCTTCTTGAAGTAAGGAAATAGGGTTCATGAGAAAACCCCAGGAGAAGTTATGAAGTCTAGAGAGGACGTCTTTGTTGGGAGCTTGCTCTTGTGAGGTACTTGGGCTCTTGTTCTTGTTAGCTAGACATTGGAGATGATGATCCCTTTCTGTATTCTTCTTTGTAGCATCTCTCTTGTCTTGGGAGTGCCAGGATCTCTTGGAAGGATTTTGGATATTTCTAGGGTTAGGGTTTCTACCCTATGAAGGCAAGTGTTGAAATTCTGAGGTCCTATGAGGCTGCCATCTAAGGTTTGTCCTTGACCTTAGTATGGCTCTAAGTTTCAACTGTTTGGCTGTCTTATTTTGCTGTTTTAGGACAACAAACAGTCATGTTACTTTCTGCTCAATGTTTTATAGGTTAAGTGCTCTTTTAAGGTGCCCTTGCAAGTGTTTTCTTATCTCAATGTTAGCACATGCAATATAACTTAAAACACATAACACTAC
>ML777574.1:642820-655722 GCA_009831015.1 Picea engelmannii
AAGAAGTTCTTGTCAAGGTGACAGTGTGGGCAAGAACTTAGACATTGTGTCTCCGAGGGCACACTAAGTGAGCGGGACTTAGCTCATGTCTGCAAGTGTGCATAAGGGCGACAACAGGTTACACCCAAAGATGGTCTTTTACGCTAAGCATTTCCTGAAGCTTTGGGATGGGTTCATTATTCGACCACAGTATACATTCCACCACTCGGTACATGCTCTTTGCATTCCTCTAGGTCAATTCAGAGTGGGCTCTCATAGACTTCAGGAAGAGACAGAGCACTAGATCGACCAACCAGACAGGATCTGTCAGCTATGCCAGCTCTAGGAGGTCAAAACTGAGGAGCACTTCATCTTCTACTGCCCCATTTATTATGAGATCAAGGGGCGGTTTCATTGCTTATTCTGGGGGACTCAGAACCTCACGAGCTTTTCCAGGTGTCTGGAACAGCGGTGTTTAGCCTTATACTTACAGGAGGCCCTCAGGCTCCAAGCCCATACTCTACAGCCTCCTATGAGACCAAACCCTATTCAGTGGATCACCTCCTTCATGGTGCTACCCTCAAGAAGGGGTAGTAAGAGACAGACCGACACCAACGCAGCCTCGGACTCCAGATAAGTGCGAACCCGTGGGACCTTCTCTCGTCCCACGAGATTTTAGTGACATGTCTAGACCAGATCCCTTCCCAGTAGACAGATGAGATCACCCAGACCTCGTCGGTGCACTACCTCTACCAGCCAGCAACGCAGCAGACAATCCAGGCACCCCACCAGCTCCCCCTCGGGACACCCGACTATACTCAGTTTTCTTCATTCGACCTCGGATGGTAGGAGAGATGGACCCATTCCATGACAGACTTACTTCCTTTCTTTTGGTTACTCTTGTCCTTGGATCTTCTCCTACGGTACATCTCATCATCAGAGAAGGTCTCTGAACTCGGAGCCAAGGGTTCTTCATGCCTCGGAGTAGATCTCACTCTCCACTACTCTACCTTATTGCACTTTACTTTCTGCATCTCGCCTTTTATAGGAGACCTTTGGTACTCCTGCATTGTATTGACATCATTGTATTCAGCAGTCCCTTTGAACTACTTTTGTGGTCATTAGTCGAACCTTAATAAAATTATCTTATCTTATCTTATCTATTGACAACCATTCCTGGATCTCACATGTTACTACATGTTACTACCTTCTACCCCTTACTAGCTTAACCCCCTATGCTTGTCCCCCCCCCCCCACCTCATGCTTCATGTTTCCTCAAAATATTGAGGAAGACTGAGATTCCAATAACAGTTCAAAAAGAAAGGATGATGCATAAATATCTATGTTTTGTGTTTACCCATGACCCTTCCTCTATCCCATCTACACTACAAGATTATTGTTATCTCCTTCAATGTAAGAAACTTAGTTTTCTTGACTCAAGGAGAGGCAAGCTCCTTTCATCCTTTCGCACCTCTCCCAAAGATTTTTACCATACCCTCCTCCTTAAGAAGACCCCCCTTCGATTTGACATTGAAAACCATTCTTGGATCTCACATGTTACTACCTTCTACCACCTACTAGCTCAACCCCCTATGCTTGTCCCCCCCTCCCCCAACCTCTTGCTCTATGTTGTTGATTTTTACTAAACCCATAAACGATTTCCACTTCCGATAAATTTGCTTCACACAGATTATTTGCACAGAAAATAAAATGTTCCAAATATGAAAACTTATGAATGGAAATGCATTGGATTTACTAAACGAAAATGCATAGCGGAATCATAAACAACGCACACATTTGAACACAGATATTTCTGGGCAGTGCTCTTGGAAAAACCCTAAAGGGAAAATCAGTGATGAAAGAGATTTCTTGATTAATGTGCCCACAAAGCAAGATGGGAATTACAACAATAAATGACTTGTACGGCCCTCGATTTTCGTGCCAAGCTTGAAGCCAACTCCCTCAACCACCATATGGCCTGTACGACTACCGTACACAGCTATACGGCCTTGAAATTCATGTCGAATCTTGTTGCAACAGTCCATGACCTGTACGGTCACCATACAATCTCTATACGACCTGTACAACCCACTAAATGCAGCGATCTGCCTCGAATTGCATGCCCAACAGTACGGCCCTCCTACGCTGATGTATGCCCTTCCTCAAGCTGCCTTGATCCTCATGTTGCCCCTTAGAAGAAATTTGCCCTTCCTCTCTTGCTGCAAACTCTTCCTCTTCTTATTTTTCAGCGCTCCAAGAAACTCACTCTTTCCAATGTGTGCCTCTCAATCTCCTTAGATTAGATCTTGCCTTCCCAAGATTTATAGTTGTTACTTAACCTCTCGTTGAGACAACTTAAATCACTTAAGTCACTCAACTTTATAAAAAGTCACTTTAGTCATTAAATAAAAGCCACTTTAACTTGATAATGCAATTATAAAGTTAAGGACCTAGAGAGCATCGCTCAGACACATCCACATGCTAGGCCTTGCCGATGCAGAAGTACCTATCCAAGCTACCCCAAAAACTAACACGTTTCCTCAAGAGATATTGAGAGAGGTATCCAAATTTTGAATTTGGGTAGAGTAGCTAATGCAAGCACTTCTAGGCTAAATTCCTCAAGCACAATTGGATTTTCTTACATCCCACATTGTTGATCTCTTCAACCAGGTATTTGCTCAAGCTTCCCCCCATCATGGTCACAACACATCATCCACCAAATTTTTAAATGGAGCAATAGTTCTAATCCAAACAACTACAAAACCATCATGATTGAGAACACTTTTTTGAAGCTTTCTACCATGATTCTAAATATGTGGTTATTGAAGTATTTCAAGAGGAACAGAGTCGGGGTCATAGGGCAAGTAGGTTTTTGAAACAGCTACCAGGCAGTGGATCACATTTTCGCACCCAGTGTTATTATTAAGGAGGCTAGGAATCAATCTTCAAAAGTATTCTATTGTTTCGTAGGTTTCAGAAGGCTTTTTACTCAGTCCCAAAAACATCCCTATTCCAGAGATCGCAAGATGGTCACCCTCAGTCCCTCATTGTGATCGTTTTGAGACTTTATGAGACAAACAATAGGAACCTTCTAACTTCATCAAGAACACAATTGGGATCAAACGGGGTTGCTCCCTATCTTCCACATTATTTGAGATCTACATTAATGAGATGGAGAAGATTCTTAGGGAGAACACTCATGCAAAGGACAGTTGCATCCTACACCACGTCTTGAATGCCATACTCTTGCTCACAGATGACATGGTCCTTTTGTCTTCCTTCCCTAAGGGCCTTCAAAGGCAAATGGACGCTCTCACTAGCTTTTGTGATCTAGCAAATGGTGGTCAACCTTACCCAAACTAAGGTCATGATTTTCAACACTTCTAAGAAATTTGTACAAGATTTTCACTTATTTTTCCACAAGAGCAAAGTGGAGGTTACCACCACCTCTAAATATTTGGGGGTCCAATTCACAGGCCCTCAATTCACCATGAGGCATGCTTTCACACCTTGGCTCTACAAAGGGTATGATTCCTTGGCCTTGTTTGAGCACCAATATTTCCATTTGCATTTTCAAGACATCCCCGTAGAGATGTACCTTTTTTACACCATCATTAATCCCACAATTCTTTATGGAGCTAAGGTTTGGGAACTATTCTTTCCTTCATAGATTGGGCATCTACTGAGAGGGTACAATCTATCATTCTCTAGTGCATGATCCATTGCAAATGGACGGTGACCGGTCATCTAGGGCATTGTCCAAAATGAGTTTGGGGCCTGTTATCCACCAAGTTGCACTAGGATGGACTTGCAGATGAGCCGCCAAAGATTGAACAACTACTTGTTCAAAATTCAGAGTTCAGAAGTCCAGCCGGCCATTATGGCCCTTTTTCAACTTTTTTACCACATTTCCATACCCTACGGGGAATTGTAATAAAATTACTTAAGCATGTGATTTTTGTATCAGGCTTAGACACTAGTACTTTACTCTAGAGTGTTTTTTTTACTTGCTAATTATATTTTGTTTTTTAAGCGATCTATAATTTTCGAGTTTTTTCACTCAATAACCTCCAAAGTTAGAGTACTTGTACTAGCAGACATGACTTGGGGGGTGTTTAAATCTAGAGTCCTATGTATATAACCATGTTAAACATTATCCTAGAGTCTCATGGAAATGTGCTAAGTTCCCCTTAAGATTTTTTAATTTTTTTAGTTAATAAAAAATCTCCTGTAAAAAGGCTTATTTTAATTGCAATTTGAGTATGTATTAAAAAAGTGGTACTAGGAGGCATTATATGCCTTAGGGGTGCTCATTTTTGGACCTAGAGCACCCACTTTACCTAAGTACCCACTTTTGTAAGTAAAATTAGTGATTTTAATCACTAAAAAGTTAATTTTGCTCAAAAAAGTGAAAAAAGACAAAAAAATCAGGAAAAATCAGCAAAGCTATTTTTTGGGAAACGTGTCTGGGACATGTTTCTAGTAAACTCCTCCTCTCTTTGAGTTAATTGTGCATTGTTGGCACCCTAGAGAGAGTTGAGTGGTAGTCTAAGGGAGTGAGACTTGAGTTAGAGAGATCTCCAAGAGGGAGGTGCGCCCCTCTTGGAGAGATGGCACATTATGGGAGAGGGCTGCCCACTCTTGAAG
The DNA here is from genome assembly GCA_009831015.1 of Picea engelmannii. Taxonomy (NCBI): domain Eukaryota; kingdom Viridiplantae; phylum Streptophyta; class Pinopsida; order Pinales; family Pinaceae; genus Picea; species Picea engelmannii. Next base: position 647,447 of record ML777574.1, read on the forward strand.
AGGTGGCGCCCTCCCACTCACCCACATAGCTTACACATGTCATGTTTTGGAGTAAGGGGAAAGGTGGCAGCCCTTTGGCTACCACCTGGCTCACATCCTCTACCACTTGGTGCGCCCTCACTCTCCACTTGGTGCGCCCTCCTCTCTTGGGCTCTCTTCACCTCTTCCTATATAATAAAGCATTCTCCCATTGCTTAAGCTAGTTGGAGCTTGGGAGGAATTGCTTGTTGTATCATTGCTATTGTAATACCTTTTGCATATTGGAATAAAGAAGACTTTGGAGGTCAAATTGGTGGATTGTCTAGTGTGTGGATGCATGTGTATATGAGGTGATATTATTCTATTTCTCTTGATTTTGTATTGTGGTTTAATTTGGCCTTATAGGAGTAATATTACTCACTAGGGTAGGATTGCTAAGCTACCTTGATTAGTGATCTTGCTATCTATCTATTTAAGAGATTTTAAGATGCAATATTTGTTTGGTTTAACCTATTGTGTGTTGAAGTCTCTTTTGTAGGTGATACCATCTCCTAACTCTCTTTTTTGCAAGTGTTTGAAGTAGTTGATACCTCAACTTGGAGAGTTGGATGATCTAGTTTGAATCTTCCTTTTTCCAAGTCATTTGAAAAAGATCCCTCCTCAATTCACCAAAGAAGGACTTCATTGCCCAAGATATTCCAAGCACAAGCTTGTTATCTTTCTCCCTCTTCTTAAATTAAAATTTCTTGGTTACTTTACATATATATGCAAGCAAGTTTGGATCTAGTTTCTAAAGCCAAATCTTTAGTTCCTTTCATGCATGCAAATGATAGTTTAGATCTGATTTTTATCTCAAAAGTTTCTATCTAAAGAATCTAGATCTAATATAGAAAAAGAACCCCTTTTATCAAGTAATTTTCTGAAAATTTTAAAGGGATAAAAGCTGATCTTTTCCAAGTACATTTATTGTTCAAATCTAGCATTCAAGTGCTTTTAACTTGCTGTTTTAGAACAACAACAAAAGACCCCAAGGAAATAAGCTTTCTAGCTTGATTTCCTTCGTTCCTTTTTTGCAAAAAAAATTGTAGTTTTTACTTAGAAATTTTTGGGCTTTAATACTAATACCCCAAGACACTTTTGAAGTGTTTTTGGGCATCTTTTGTTTCCATTTGCTTGCTGTTTTGTGCAGGTTAGCAACTAAACAAGGGGAAACTCTGCCAATTTTTGGTGGATTAGGAGCATTTGGGACTTCCAGAAGCACTTTTTACATTCTTAAACCACTTTGTAACTTGTAAATATCTTCGATCCATCATTATAAGGATCCAAAGTCTCATTTAGAAGAGACCTTTGTAACCGAAGCAATAAAAGAGTGGGCTACACAGTGCCCCATTTGCGTTTCCCCCTGGGGGGGGTGTCTTGTGGCATGATTGTGTATTTTGCTCTAGTATTTTATTTCTTTGTTTTTCATCATTTAATAAGCATAAAACAAAAACAACAACCTTCACATAGATTAGATTTTAATTTGGGAAAGTAATACTTTAATTGCTAGATTAAGATTTCCTTTTCTGCAATTTCAAGTTAGAAAATAAACTTGTCCCCTCAGCTCCTCTGCAAAGAGGCTGGTCAGTGAGGACTTTAGTAATTAGAAAACCTTTATTTTTTGTCATTTCAATTTGGATCAAATAAACCTGTCCCCTCAACTCCTCTGCAAAGAGGCTGGACAGTGTGGACAGTAGTTTCATTAGAGAACATTTGCTTTTCAGCAATTTATTTTTAGTCTCTTGCTTTCTGTTTAAAATAAACATTTCCCCTCAGCTCCCGGTGTATGTTCCTGACCCTTCTAGTTGCGAACTTGCCTCGATCTTCAGGAAGTAAGTTCCAAGCATAACTGAGTTGGTCAGTGTGGAGTAGTTTAATAGGACAATCTTGATAGTTGTTATTGCTTGGTTTAGAGAACCGCCTAGAGGGAGTGTATGAAGTTTCACGGAATACCTCGAGCTTGCTCCCCTCCATGTTGGACCTCTGGCACCTCTAGTGGGCTTGTTGGTGAAACCATTGGGTTTCGGCAAGTTCTCAACAAATCTCTATACTAAAGGGATAGCCTCTTGAGAGGCCAAACCTAGTGTAGATTTACTTCCTCACAATCAATTTTCACTAAAATAAAACCAATATTAATCAAACTTTGAAAGTAATCTCCACAGGGTACCTCACAATTACACAGCATAACACACGATCTCAACATTTGGCACTGGTCTCATTTCAATATCTTAAGAAGCCATTTCCTTCAAGTATTTACCTTTTGCAAATCATTATCTTATCTTGAAGTATATATTTGGTTTATAGTTATTTTACTTGCAAACATCTATATCCTTTGACCATATTTATTGCAAGTACTTCTCTTGAATATCCATCTCCATAAGCTATTTTCTTGTAAATGAATGATATATGTTGTTAGTATAGAGTTACTTTTGTTGTGGTTTCTTTTGTTGCAATAAACTCCTAGATTTATTTCTTGTACTTAGATTAGTTCAAGCCTTAGTATTTTATTTAGGGACTACCCCCCTGGCTTCGCTAGGAGTTGGCCTAGACGGAGGAGTTGAGGATTAGGTGACAACACCTTAACTCTAACTTGCCCCCAAGAACACACCAAGTAGATTGAAGATTTATTCCACGTCACCCAAGAGTGTATAAAGGCGACAACATTTTTGGCGTTGTTGCTGGGGATAAATCTTTCTATTCCCGGAATTCGACTTTTGGTTTTCCTTTTTGTTTTTGCTTTGTTTTTTATACTTGTTGTTTATCATATCTAGACTCAATCATCTAGCGACTCCACTCAATTTAAATTTGACAAAGTATTCTACAAGAAGGAACTCACAAGGCTTGGTTGATTTCCTCCCAGAGCCCCAAAATGTTTCTATAAAAATGTAAATAAAAATGTGACTCCCTTTTATACTTGCATTTCCAACCAATATAACTCTCTAGAACACCCTAGACCCCTCTCCTCTTAGGTCATTTTTTACCATGTCTAAGGCAGTTCTACAAACTTATAAATAGGGCATCTTCCTAGATACATCAAATGAAAAGTTTCTATGGCTTCCATGTGGGGTGCCCTCTCTTTATGTGAAGAGAAAAATGTGTTCTAGACTATAGAGGGTGCTTCCTCTAGAAGTTTCTTTGATTAACCTTTTAATAGAATACTCTAGAAGATCATGGAATTATCATGCAATAAGTTCTAGAATCATCTTCAAGGTAAGGCACTCTTCAAGAAGGATCTTTAACAATTTCTCCTCACCATTTTTATTCCCTAGACATGAAACGCTCTTCTTCTTGTTCACCCTTTGACCTTGAACCAAGCAATCATGTGCCATGTGTCTAAGATGCCTCCAAATATGCAAAATTTGCCTCGAGATATGTGGAAATGCTCACTTAGTGCTTCTCCAATGGTAAAGCATACACCAAAATATGAAGAACTCTCCTCAAAGGCCAAGTTGTCAACTCAAACCATGGAATCAACTTCCATTTGTCCAAGCACTCAAGGTCTCATGCAAACTAAGGTGGTAATAGGATCCATAATCAGGGGGACTTGATTTCTTTCTATAGAGCATCTCCCTCCATTCATTTATTCTTTGGATGCCATTAATCATCTCCTCACCACTAAAGGAGAGATCAACAAGACAGTTAGGGACAAAATATATCGGGCATACATTTAGAGTACTTGGTTTTCCCTCTCTCGAACTCCTGGCCCTCATTCCATAATTATGAAGGATATGAGGTGGAAGACATCAAAGCTTTCATAAAGGGATTGGGCTGACTTTATTGTAGGGAATAAAGAAGTTGTTTAGGGGATTCAAAACTGATTATCAAATTGATAGAAGGAAATTGGACTAGTAAGAATCCACTATTATAATTATGAGAGAAGGCACAAAATTTCAATTCAAATTTGATTCCCTAGAAGCTTTCTATTTAGAACAATGAATCCATTGATTTGTTGAACTGTAGTTTTGTTCTCCAAGACAAGAAAGTTAATATTCCTAGTACCAAGTTACCAACCTAATAGCTACTACATTAATGTGAGTAGTGTTCCTTAACCCTTAGACTTAAAACACAAACCAAGTATACAGAGATTATAAATGCAAAAAATCAGATACAAGAGACAAATAAGATGAAATATACAAAATATACCCTTGTATAAATGATTAGAAGAAGGAAATCAATGTTCACTTTCCTCTTAATGTAGGGAGACCTTCACTGAACAGAGCTCCAATTACAACTATACTCGACCAAAACATTCCATAAGCTCCTAGCACTTTAAATAGATTCTCAATAGAAAAAACCTGACAACTTGTTGTCCTGTCACTAATAAGATAAGATAAGATAAGATAATTTTATTAATGTCCAACAAATGATAAGATAAGATAAGATAAGATAATTTTATTAATGTCCAACAAATGACCACAAAAGTAGGTCAATGGGACTAAGAGCTACATCAAGTATGAGTACTAGCTTCCTAGTGGGCCTTATTTAATAAAGAGGACCAAATTTACATTGAAGAACTATCCACTACTATCTAATAGGCCTTATTCAAAGAAGGTGGACACATACATTAATCGACTAACGCCTAAGTAACCTAAAGTAGGGTGGTTAGTGTAGGAGTCAGGACCCTAACATGCCCTCCCCCTTCAAAAGTAGCGTTGTCCTCAAGGATGGAGGTGAGGAAATTGTTGTGGAATCGCTATTAGTTCAAATCTAGCATCTTCTAGCTGCATATCTTTCCACTAGATCAGTACTTCACGAACTACGCGTTGGAGCAATTGATGCTCTCTTGTATCCAATACTACTTCTGGTTGGGGCCAAATGGACCCTTCTTCATCAAGTTTTGGTAATTTAATTTGCACCTTGCAATTCAATCCCACTAGCTTCCTTAGACAAGGCATATGAAAAACTAGATGAATCTTGGAGTGGGCTAGAAGAGCCAGTTTGTAGGCCACTTGTTCAATGTGTTGGATGATCTTATAAGGTCCATAGAACTTTGGTGCTATTTTCCGGTGGATCTTATCTTTGAATGATGTTTGTTTATAGGGTTCAAGGCAAAGAAACGCCTAATCCCCTTCTACAAAGGATCGTTGTGAGCAATGTTGGTCATCTTGTTGCTTCATTCTATTTTGAATCATAACCAAATTGTCAAGTGTGTTGAGAATGGCTTCTTTGGTGTGAAGAGTGGGATCTACTACATGAACCTTAGAGGTGACTAGTAAATAGGAAGCCACTAACAAGGATTTTTGGCCATAGACAGCTTCATATGGTGTCATTTTGGTAGATCCATGATAAGTGGTATTGTACCACCATTCTACAAGGGGATGTCATTGTGCCCATTGGTATGGATTTTTGGAAGTGAAGCATCGTAAATAGGTTTTGAAGCACTTATTGACCATTTTTGGTTGACCGTCTCTTTGGGGATGATATGCAATCTCATTTTCAACTAGGTACCTGAAGTTTAAACAACACTTGCCAAAATTTGTTCGTGAATATAGGGTCCCTATCTAAGAAAATGGATGTGGGCATGCCATGTAACTTAAAAATCGGATCCATGAAGACTTGGGCAACTAAGGAAGGTGTAAATGGGTGCAATAGGGCACAAAAATGAGCATATTTGGAAAGACAATCCACTACCACCATGATCACTAATTTGTTACCAGCTCATGGAAGTCCCACTATAAAATCCATATATTTGTTGGGAGCAGTTGAGTTTGCAATGGCCCTAGCGTCTTCACTATCTCACCCTTGTTTCTTTGGCAAGTGTTTTAGGCCACTACAAAATCCTGGATGTTTGTTTTCATGCCTTCCCAAAAGGATCGCTTAATTCATTCATATCTTTTATGAAAGTCGGAGTGACCCACTAGAGGCGATGAATGCACCTCTTCTAAGACCCGTTGTCTAAAGAAAAAGCCTTTACCAGAACAATGCGTCCTTTATACCTCAATGAGGCTTGGGATCTTCCTAAAGTTGATGGATGAGTTGAACTACATTGTCATTTACCCACCATCCTTGATGGGCTTCATCGAGCCAACCTGGAATGAGTAAGGATAAGGAAAAGAGGGATCCATCCTCCTCAAATTGCCTAGATAAAGCATCAACCACCACATTTTTTTTACCCTTCTTATATATAATCTAAATCTGATAATCATACCCAAGCATCTTCGTGACCTACTTATGATGTTTCGGTGATGATAACTTTTGTTCTAGAAAATACTTCAGACTATGATGGTCAGCCTTGATCTGGAAATGCCTCCTAATGAGATATGGGCGACAAGTCTCTACTGCATGAAGGATGGCCATCATCTCTCCCATGTGGATTTTCCCAAATTGTGGTCACACCACTACTTACTAGTGAATGCCAAGGGATTCCCTTCTTGCATCAAGACCTCTCCAAGACCTTTGCTCGAGGCATCACACTCCAAGACAAAAGTCTTAGTAAAATCAGACACAACTAACAGTAGAGTAGTGCACATAGCATTATTCCTTTAAAGTTGAGAAGGCCTACTCAGCTACCTCACTCCATACAAAGGCATTATTTTTTAGAAGGGTGGTTAAGGGAGCAACAATTTTCCCATAATTTTTCACAACTTCCTGTAGTAGCCTATAAGTCCTAAGAACCCACACAAACTCTTTAAGGTCTTGGGGTGAGGCCAGTCTTGCATAGCCGCAATTTTCTTGGGATCTACTCACACCCCATCTTGACTAACAATATGACGCACGTATTCAACCTCTGAAGACCATGTTATAGCGCAAGTTGTAGGTTGGGAAAAGCCCAACCCAACCATGGAACAAGTGCTACAAATTTGGGAATTCTACACCCAATGTCACCTCGATGTAGGTCCCGCACTTGGGGGGTGACTAAGATCACTCCTAGGAGGCGATCCCAGAGACCCTAGGGGGAATGGAAAGGATGAAGGGAAGTGGTAAGGAGAAGTCCCCCGGAAGGTCAAGTGATGGAAGAAATGAATGATTGGAAATGATGAGTGGAGAGAGGTAAATGGATATCAAGTGAAAAGATAGTTGTCGGTGCACCTGTAACTGCTCGAAACACAAGAAAAACTCCTTGCAATGCTATGTGTTAGTGTGGATCAGCAAGTTAAGCTTTTTGTCCCTAATTTGCAATAGTGGATGACAGTTTATATCAGCAAAATGAAGCATTCAAATCAGCATATAAAACACAAGATCAATAGGCAATATCATCAATGAATTTAGTAGTCACTTGTGACTTGAACATAGCACTTTAAGACTGAATAAAAGCAAGCTGTTATGAAGTGGATTTATGCAGTAATATATCAACCTTATGACTGTAGCATTTAATGATGTACAACAGCAAGTTTAACCATTAACTAGCACTCAAAAAACAGCCCAAAAGATGTGCCTAGTTTAGTGTGTTAGACTAGCAAAGTTAGGGGGGAAATCTATGGTTAGTTTAGAAGTTAAGAGTAAGTTATTAGCTAGGGTTATGCAGCCCTAATGGCTGTAGGTTAGTATTAGTAACAGCCAATGAAGTAGTAGGAGAATGGGGACACCCTAAGGGAGGAAGAATCCCCAAGGCATCAAGATCACTATCCCAAAGAGACGACCTTAAAACTTGAAAATTTCACGTTCCCAAGGCCTCAATTTATTTCTCCAATGCAATAAGTAAATGACTAGTGCCTTTAAAAATGGGTTAATGAAGTCAAGCCAAGAAAGAGCTAGAGGTACTACCTCCTTGGGGGTGTAAACCCTCTTACTTCCCAAGGCAAGTATCTCTAGCTAGGGTTTGAGCTAAGAGGGTGTATGCCCTTATACTTCTCTTAGCAAACCCTTCTTAAACCAATAGAATGTAAGCATAAAAGGGTGAAAACTATGGTGGGGGTGTATTCCCTTATACTTCCCACCATGCTCTAGTAAAATAACCTTGACTTGAACAATAACGATAGCACAATGTAAAAAGCTTACTGTTATCACACAGTTTGTAGTTTAGGTCAAAGGCTAAAGGATAGAGATCAAACTGGCGTAACATGAACTTTCCCCACCCAATGTCACCTCAATGGGGAGGTTCTTTCTGTTTAGGGAGGTTAGCCCAGGGGAGACGTCCCCGGCAACCTGGGGTTTGAAGAGGCAGAAGGTATTAAGTCAAATTTTAGAGTTCCCTCCTCACAGGTTACCACCAGAGTCAGACAGTCCGGCTAATCAGCCAATAAATGAAGTGTATGCCCTATTGAAAACACCTGCCCGGAACAAAACAACAGCAATACAATATATATATATATATATAT
>ML777574.1:685752-700519 GCA_009831015.1 Picea engelmannii
TGAAAAGCCCAATTGATAACCTGAGGATAAAAAACCCTCGGTGAAAAGAACTCTCCCAATGAAAACATCCCAAGGTACCTGACCCAACTATGATCCATGCAAACCTATTACATTATTAACCCACGCAGGGGTGCGGAAATTCCGTTTACAAAATTTTGTGATGGAGGCATAAATTGCCCAGTAGAACCAAACTGTCTTCAACATATTTGCATCTGATGATGCATATCTTCATGGCACATGGAGTTGAACCCCTAGTTGAATAGGCGGTCAACATGCCCCTGCAACTCCTTGTAGGTAGGGCACTTGTACCATGGGCCAACTAATAGTGATAACATCACACATTGGCTAGAAAATGGATTAATCTTTGCGATGCTCAAAGGTATGTCACTCCAGAGAAAACACCTCCCCACAACCTTGTATGCTTCTTGCTTCTCCTTTCTTTTAACCACTGACCGGATAGAAGGTTGCTCCCCATCTCCGGTTCTTGGAACAAAGAAAGGTTAGGTCCTCGTGGAAGGTGAATTTGTGCAGTCCTTCTCACTGACCTAAGTCCCAGACTTGCCTGTGGTTCTTGAGGATCTAGCGACTCCACCAACAAGAAGTTCAACTTTGGTAATGGTTGTCTCTTTCTTCTTTCTATCCTTTTCATAAATAGAATCATCGGCAATCTGCATTATCTCTATGGTTGATTTATTACAAATTCCAACATCATGCCCTAGGATTTTAGCTAAGTGGCACTTCAACTGGCTAACCCCCATTGTCATATGTTGGCCAGACAGCTTACAGTGCAATCTTTGTCGGTTTGTCCCATCTTCAGGTTCACCATACTGCCAAATTGGGTCCAAATGCTCCAACATGTTGGCAAGGCAATACTCAACTTCTAACATGAAATTTCGGGCCAAAAAAACGAAAAAAAAAAAGGATCAAACATGCCTAGAAAAAAAAAAATTGTTGGAAAAAAAACAAACCTCTAGATTTGAATTTTGTACTATGAGCAATGACAAATGATGATAAGAGGCAAGCAACATGGACTTTGAAAATGTTGCATAAATCTAGAAAAAAAATAGTTTAAGAGGGTGGAATTTGAAGAAATACCTAGGATTTGAGAATATCAACAGTAGAGGCAAATAGCAATTGATTTGTGTTGCAATAAAAAAAAATGGCAGTGATGAGAGCAATGATTTATCCCTCCTAAACCTGCTTGTTGATGATGGTAAACCCATTCCCTCTCTGTTGCCATCCTAATACACACTTGTAAACGTGAGCAAAATCCAGTTCACTTAGTGTGTCCTTGGAGGCACAATGCCTAGGTTCACAGTCCACACTGTCACCTTGACTGGAACCTCTTCCTTCTAGGCTTACTCCTAGGGAAGCCAAGGGGGGTAGACCCTAGTTACCAGATATGATTTAACGTTTATGTTCTAGGAGTTGGTTTTAATTTGTTAAACGTTTAGGGGAAAACTAACCTATGATGCTAAGGCAGCAAATGCAAGATGCACAATCACTTATGTTAAGCAAACCCTTCCGTAAGTCAACTAAGACTAGTGCCTAAGGTTGGGCAAAGAGGTCAACTATGTTCAAGGAGGTTGATTACAAAAGATTACAATGATCACAAAATTACAACTACTTCACAACAAAGAGATACAAGTACTTACAATAATGAATGAGAAATATTACAACAATTATACAAGAGATACACAAGATACAAATAGACAAGATTAACCAAGTGTCAAAGTGTGGGAATTAAAAGATATTCAAAAGTTAAGATCATTCACATAAGGCCAAGCATGCCCCAATAAAAATTGGACTGCTTTTCAATGGCAACCACTAAAGCACTCAAGATCCAACAAGAAGATACCTCCAAGTGGGATGCGCTATCTCTTGAGGGATCGCACCATAAAGAGCATGAATTGAAAGATATAAAATACTTGAAAGTTAAATGCTCAACGAAATCAACAGATTTAACACTTAGATATTCAACCACACTTGCATGAAAGATAAAAGATGTATGTGCTTGCAAGCTAAAGCTCTAAACAACCATAAGATATGTCCCAAAAGATGATTGCCTAGAAGACTAAGTGGTTAAGAGTCGCTTAAAGATTTGCAGATTTTAATTACCCTCCTAACTAAGTGTCAAACCTTAATCCTCCACCCCCAATTACCAAATGGTTGTTGGATACTCAAGAAGTAAGGCAACAAGGCCCACCCTAGCTTCACAGATCAACCCTAAGATCCGAGTACTCCCCAGAAAGGACGCATCATGTGCGTCGTGAGACCATCCCCGGCCTACACCTTCCGTTGTTTTCCTCAAACCCCATTTTAGATGGCGAAGATGGTGGTATTTAGGTGTCCTAGTTGGTCTAATATATTGTTATGACTTAGGACTAAGTCTTAAGATATGTTGTGAGTGTTTTAGATGAGCTTTAGATGCCCAAAAATAGTGAAAACTGCCCAAAACCGAAACTTAAAATGTTGTTGAAATTGTATCATAGATTATGAAATTGAAGCATGTAACCACATCTAAAGCATGAAACAAAAGATAAAAGTAAAGATCATTCATTCAACCATGTCATTCACCATCCATGTATGTAAACTTGAAGGAAATATGTGAAATGAAAGACAAGAACAGCTTGCCAACTATAACAGAGGATTGCTTTAGATTTTATCACTTAGCCATATAAGTTATCCCCTTGAAGATAGCATGCTAAAGATTAAAACACTTGCTGAAAAAAAAACTAGAGCATGTAAATGGGAATATGCCTTGAGGGCTTAAACTAAGATGAGTATATGTGTGATGTCTATTCTAGAAGATTTTAACCATGTCAACAACAAAACCATCACCACATTATTACCATCCTAGCCATACGATATGGGGATGTCTCTCCCAAGGTGTAGGCAATTAGTTAAGCAAAACTTTGAAAACAAATGCAAACCACTCACAATGGCACAAGGTGGAGGCAAGCTTACTAATGTTGTGCCAAAGAGGGTTGGAATGTAAATACAATTATTATTAGAACAAACTAGCCACACAACCTTGTCCTAATGACAAGTGGGGCAAGAGAATAACAAATGCAAAAATAAAACTAAGTCCTAGCCCAACGATTTTGAGGGGTTGGCTGAGCCAATCACTCTCCCAAGGTGTAGGCAATTGAAAAACTTGCAAAATTAAATTACAATGGCTGAAATGAAACAAGAGAATGCAAGCCTCAAGGGAACTTCCCGGGGGTTGACTACAATGCTAGAAAAGAATGGAGAAAAAATGGAAATTGTTACCCACTCAAGGAAGGTTGTTTTGGAGTGTTGTACGGATGAATTCGGGAAGCATATCCCCTTGTTCCTGGTAATAATTTGCAAAAACCAGCAAGCAAATGTTTGTTGGAAATGTTGCACAACACAAAAATGTTAAGAAAAATTTATGTTTTTTACATAGAAATTTTTCACATAAAAATCTCCAAATGAAATTGAAATTATATGACCTATCTAAGATGGTTATCAAACTGAAATATAAATGGAATGTGAGCAGAAAATAAGACTAAGTAAAGCTAGGAGTTTGAGAAGGCTTTGAGGGAAGACTCTTTCTTGAGGCTTTCCCAACAATCCCTTGAGGCAAACCTGCAAAACTCAAGACAAATCGTGAAGCATGGAAGTAGATAACAAGCATGAATAGACTAACAATATGAAATACTTCAAACAATTAGCTATCCATCATATATAAACCAGCAAGAATATTCTTTGCTAATCTACTCTAGTAAACTACTTTACTAAATATCTACTCAACACTACACAATAAACTCAAACACCACAATGTCACCTCATATGAAGAATGCAACCAGAATACTCTTGGTGATCATAAATCCTCCAAAGTTTTATTAATCCAAATGGGAGAGTGTTGCAGCAACAAGTTGCTCTAAGACTCTCAAGAGAAAAATGGGATGGAAGCAAGAGGTAAAGAGCAAGAGAGATGGAGCGAAATTTCAGTAGAGTAACACTAGCTCAAAGATTGGTGAAGAAATGAGTGAGAAGATGCTATATTTATGCTTGGAGAGGCAAATTCAACCCTCTTGGATGTGATCCAAGTGTCAAAAACCAAGCCAAGGAGAGCATCCCAAGGAGAGGGACGCACCACTTAGGGTTTTGGTGAGGATTGATGAGGTGGAATGGATGAGTGGGGGTGGGGCGTGGCTATTGGGTGAGTTGGAAGGCTAGGAAGGGCGCACCTCTTGAGAGAGGGGCCCACATAACATCAAATTGCAATTTGGGAGGTTTCCACATGAAGTGGGGCGCAAATCCCCCTAGGGGGGGAATTGGTTTGAGTGAGGTAAAGTGTTAGGGGGTAAGAAAAGGTTAGGAGGTGGGTTGGGGTAGGTTAGGAATCATACCTCTTGCTCTTTTCCACCATCACATTACCCCATTAACTCAAAAATTACAAAAATTACATTTCGGCAATGTCATACTTAGCAATAAAAATTGTTGTTTTCACTGACTAACACTCCAGGTGGACAAACACCTAGTACAAGTTGTCCGACTGAGCTGAAACTTGGTCCAAGGGTGTAGGGGGTGCCTTTCCATTTCTTTTGAGCACAAATACCCCTAGCAAAAGCCCAAAGACCTAGTTTTTACAATAATTGCTCAAAAACAATTAATTAATTAAATAATTAAAATCCCAACCTTAGGAAAATTAATGAAATTTAATTAATTAAAAAAAACCTATCTAGACTCGACGGAATTCCGCAAAACTTTCTAAGATGTCTTACATGGTCATTTACATCATTCCTAAACACTAGCTACCAGAGGATGAGACCATTAGAACGCTCTTCACCACTTTGGAGGAATTATTGCAGGGGTGAGGGAAAAACTCAAGGGGAATTAATAAGGCTGAAAAGGCCAATTAATAACCTGAGGATAAAAAACCCTCGGTGAAAGGAACTCTCCCAATGAAAACATCCCAAGGTACCTGACCTAACTATGATCCATGTAGACCTATTACATTATTAATCCACGCAGGGGTGCGGAAATTCCATTTACAAAAATTTGTGTTGGAGGCATAAATTGCCCAGTAGAACCAAACTGTCTTCGACATATTAGCATCTGATGATGCATATCTTCATGGCACATGGAGTTGACCCCCTAGTTGAATAGGCGGTCAACACTCTCATTACCCAATAGCTACAATGAGAAATGACCCAAAAAAATCAAAAATTAGCCTTTGAGAAGCCTAAACCTGCCCTAGCCGATTTTTCCCATGCAATTATTCAGGGAGGGTTTCACATCATGATTTTTCACAATGTCAGCAAAAAATCATCGATTTTTTCAAATATGGTACATAGATACCTGAACATATGGTTGAGATCAGCTGAGAGGTTTTTGACTAAAGAATCAATCTCGAAAACCTTAGATTCAAATTGTCGGTGCTTACTATGCAGATCCTGGGTTTCATCCTCTATGGACACCATGTTGCAAGTGTGGACCATGGGACCACCTAAGAACCCGTTGAAGTGTTAGTCCCAACGTATCTCACTACAACCAGTGGATTGAAAGGAGTCTTTAGAGATATACCACGAACACTATATTGTTAGGTCCACATAAAAAGGGTTACTAGAGAGGTAGACCCATGCGATCAACAAGACGCAAGGAATCTTTTGAGATAGGTCTCCCACAACGGTGCTAGCAAGATAGAGACCTTTTTTTTATTATGTTGGTGGGAGTATTACTCCCAATTGAGTATTACTACACTCACAAAATTCCCAAATTCCTTCTATACTCAAAGATGTAGGAATTTCGTTGGCGTACTGCAAAGGCTAGGGTTTTCAAAGTCCCAAGGACAAAGGAGTGTCAAGTGTTATAGCTCTCTAATATATCGAAGGGTTTTCAACAATAGTACTTGACTGAATCTTTCACAACACCAACTAAGAGGATAGACCATACCCTTATACGTACTACCCAACTCCTTGGGACATAAGAGTGATCTCCCTGAGTGTTGTTCTGGGTGTACTATAGCAACAAAAAGACTGCAAGTTTATGTAAAGTTGGTTTCAGGTGTGCCTATAAGGCTTCTGACACACTCTAGGGTGCATAGAAGACAATTCCTTATACAGGTTTTGTATGATGCAGTACTACTCAAGGGGGCACCAACAAAGGTTACAAGGGTGTCCAACCAAGTGACCCCACTTGTATTTTTTGTATGTATTCTTTCCCAACCATAGATTTACCTGTCCAATTACAAATCTCTATGTTATTTAAAGATGTCAAAACACGTCTCTAGCCTAAAAAAAAATCTACTTAAATTCAGATGCATGTTAGTTTGGGAAAGAATGGTTCAGGAAAGAGCTCTTATACCACTTGTAATGTTCCTTGACCCTTAGACTTGAAACACAAACCAGGTATACAAAGATTATAAATGTAGAAAATCACATAAAAGAACAAATAAAATAAAATATGCAAAATATACTATTGTATTAATGATTAGAAGAAGGAAAGCAATGTTCACTTGCCTCTTAAGCTAGGGCGACCTTTCACTGAGCAGAGCTCCAATTACAACAATACTCAACAAAAACATTCCATAGCCTCCTAGATCTTTAAATATAGTCTTAATAGAAAAACTCTAACTATCTGTGGTTCCATCATTAATGAGTACCAACTTCCTAGTGGGCCTTATTTAATTTAATAAAGAGAACCATTTTTACATTGAATAACTATCCACTACTATATAATGGACCTTATTCAAAGGCGATGGTTGCATACATAAATTGACTAACTCCTAAGTAACCTAAAGTAGGGAGGTTAGGGTAGGACCCTAATAATGTATTTCCATTGTGAATCACTCCTTTGCCTAGGAAAAAAATCCATGTAAGAGCTGATAACTCAATTTGTGCATGCATGGCAAATATGCAAGAATTTGAAATACAAAAGGTGTCTAGGTCAAGGAATCTTTACCACCAAAACAAAAGGGAGACCATACCTATTTTTTTATAAAGCTATTCCTAGTTATGGTCTACCACATTCTCATTCCCATTCAACCTGTAAAAATATTGCATGCGGTCTGATGCATAAGAAGAAAAGAATGATTCAAAAGAGACTGGGTTTACCTTAAGGCCAAGAGCCAAGTGTGACTGGCCTGGTGAGAGAAGGAAGAGATGGCTAGGAAACAGATTGTACTCTTTTAATCCCATTGACCTGCTTTTGTGGTCATTCGTTGGACAATAGTAAAATTACCTTATCTAGCCCTTGACATGCACAAAACTTCAATCAACTTTCATCACTCTGAATGCAGTAGTGGATCAACTAAATGATTCTCTGGATAAATTGAAAGTGGGGGATTCCACAGTGCAAAGGAACATGATTGAAAAAATCATAGGGATCTCCAAAATAAATTCCAAAGTGTTGATGAAGACTCTGAAGGCAATGGCATCGATGGACATTAAAACTGCATCAAGGCTGGCCTTAATTAAGAGCAAGATGGAAAGAATCAATAAGGAAATCTATCTCATCAAAAATTGACTCGGATGATGATAAAATTAGCCATTCATAGAACACCACAGGTCAATTATGTCAGTGGGCAGTCTTGCTATGATGTACTCCCCTATTGGGAGTCTGGTTCATGGTGGATAACAAAAGTATGATTTCATAAAGTCCTGTACTTTTTATAAATTTTGCATTTTATGTTAAGTTTACCAAAGTTATGATTTTTGTTAACTTATTCTGAATATGGATAGAAGAGCCAGTTATTTAGTAAGATTAATAGCAATATTTGTAGTAGGTATCAGTAGTTTTGGAGAACTGTTGAGGAAAATAGTTTTGCAATGGTACCAATCAAATTGTACAAATGAAAGTATTTCTTGAAATTAATAGATTTGGTGTCAATAAAAAGAACAGAGCTTTTCAGATTTATGTTGATGATTTGTATTAGATCAAAATATTTGCACAGTTAGATGCAACTGGTTAATATTTAGATGACTCTAAATCTTCCACAAGGGGAATGAAGGCCTGCATATTCCATCAAAGATTTTTTGCAAATATTTTCAGTGAAAATCGATGACCCATCAAAAGATGGAAGTTTATCTTTGGAAAAAATAAGCAAACAAAAAAAGATAGAAAGAAAATTAGAGTCGGTATATCATAAACAAAAAAAGATGAAATAAAATCAGAGTCAGTATATCATAAACGGATCATGCCAGTTGAAATGTTAATGAAACAAGTTTCAAATTCTGGATATAAATGAAACTTATCTATATATTTTCATCCAATATAGTTTATAATGAAGTTTGGCTAAAGAACAAGGGTAATATAAACCTTCAAATTCCGGATATAAAAGAAACTTATCTGTATATTTTCATCCAATATTGTTTATAATGAAGTTTGGCTAAAGAACAAGGGTACTAAAAAATTTACTTCAAGACCTTCACTGTTCAAGGCCATTGAACGTGCCCTCTGGTCAACTTGATTCCGATCATCAATCCCTGTGAAAATCCGTCTGTCATTTCTGTTTGTGAATCCTTCATTGCCTTCTTCCCTTGTCTTTGTCTCTGTGCTGCCTAGCCCATATGGGCTTTTGTCATTCTCTTCGAATAATGATGCAGGAGTCATTCCCCGCCGCTTCAGCTCCTTCATAAACAAAGTCTCTGGAGGTTCTTCACCTGCATTCCTTAGAATAACTCAGCTGTGAAATGAAAGAAATCGGGAGCAAGGAAATAGTAGGCCACAATTTATACCTGCTTAGAAATGAATCTAGAACATGTTGAAAAAAATTTAAAGATATTTGCTTGAGAACAAGAAATAGCTGGCATATAGAGACAAAACAGATAGCCCAGAATTTGGAAATTATTAAATGTTAGTAGTGATACAGACAAGATGGGGTCAGCATAGCAGCTGGCAGATGAATACCAACCACGAGCTATGTGTTAAATTCCCAATGTTCCATATCACTGCATATACAACATAGGACCCAACCACATAACTGGAAGTGTACAGTAATGGACGGTATATATCTCCGGAAGGTCAAGATATGATAAGATATGATAATTTTATTAACATCCAACGAATGACCACAGAAGTAGGTCTATGGGACTAAAAGAGTACCACCCATGTAATACAGAGTGGGAGTCCTACAGAAGCTCCTAAATCTAAGCTATCAGCAATAAATTAAAATAAAAGATCGAAGAGCAAAGCCATAGAGAGCTAAGTGGCTAGTTCCAGAAGGAAAGAATACAGAGACAAGAAATGAAAGAACAAGAGTGGAAACTCCATTAAGCTTACAATGATTCCCTTTTCTTTGGTTGCATAAAAGAAGGATATATTAAATATATCAACAGAATATTAATATTATGGAAATATTAATATTATGGAAATATTAAATATATCAACAGAATGTGGATGAAACCACGGAAAATAATATAAAAAATAGCAGCACTTGTGCATCAAAATCACAAAGACCAAACTATAGTAATTGCATAGAAAAAGTGACACCAGATATATTGTCCTCCTCCGATTCTACAATTATACCAAAATATAGTAACCCTGGTGAGCTAAGTCTCCTCATTGACTGGAACCCTAGTCCTTACAAAAGCCCACAACAACAAAATCATTATGCAATGCTCAGGAAAATTGAAATACTCACTCCCTGTAAAGGCAAATTATAGATAACTACCAGAGTAACTAGGCATTTTCTGTGCGAATAAAAATCTTCAAGTTTGGATGAGGTGTGAATGCAAAATATACATTCAGACAACTGAAAAATGAAACTAACAAAGAGGAAAACAAAAGATCAAGAACAGAATGCATAGAACTATCTGGTCATAATAAGAAATTATATGCAGATCATCTTCCACAAAATGAGAACAGGAATCGAAAGATGTATCTTGAAAATGACCCTGTAAATAGGCAGATCAAAAATTGTGCGAAAGACAGCATAGAAATGGCCCTTATCATAACTCCAATCAACCCTGGAAATAAGCAGATCAAAAATTGTACAAAAGCTAGCATAAAAATAGTCTTTACGACGATACCATGTCAAGAATCATATAAAGTGGGAGAATTCAGGATATTTCATAGCTGCATCATTGCTTCAAACAAGGGGGGATTTTACAAGCAAGATCAGAAAATCAAAAGAAATATGAAAATGTATACTGTATCACCATGCCACAACTAATATACAAGCCACATTTGACCTCTGCTACACCATAAATGTCTTATATCCATTAGAGAAGCTATCAAAGCTGAGTCAGTGAGTCGAGAAATTGAATCATTTGAGATAAAACCAGCAAAAGGAGAACCAAGAGACAGATAAAAGGAAACTCCATCAAATAGTGTTGCAACCGGCAAGTAATCTGTGCAGGGACGCCAAGCTGTCCCTCAACCTAGTCAGCAATTAGACTTTAAAAAAAATAATTTAAAAACTAACTCTAGTTTCTCATGACCCCTCAATGGTAAAACCCTAAACTCTACTCTCCCTACGGACCTACTCGCTCACAATTTTCTGCTGTCTGCACTCTCAAACCCCTGCCTGCTCTCTGACTGCCGCTTACACTCACACCCCCACGTGGACTCACCATTGATGAGTATTATCTCACATTCATTGATGACTACTCAAGGAAGACTTGGATCTATTTCCTGAAGGCCAAGAGTGAGGTCTTCACACAGTTCCAAGAGTTCAGAGCTCTTGTGGAGAACCAATCGAGAAAGAGGATCAAAGTCTTGCGGTCGGATAATGGGGATGAGTATTCCTCCAAACAGTTCATAGACTTATGTGCCCAGCATGGCATTAGAAGACAGATGACCGTACCCTACAACCCCCAGCAGAACGGGGTTGTCGAGAGGAAGAACCGGGCCATTACCGGTGCAGTGAGATCCATGCTACATGATCAGAGTTTGCCTTTGTACTTATGGGCAAAGGCATGTGCTACTGCAGTTTACCTGCAGAACAGGAGCCCCCACAGGATATTGGGGAAGATGACTCCTGAGGAGGCCTTCACTGGTAGGAGGCCCGATATCAAACACATCAGGATCTTTGGGTGCTTGACCTTTTCTCATGTCCCCTCGGAGAGGAGGACAAAGCTAGACCCCACAGCCCAGTAGGGGATTCTAGTTGGATACTCAGAGGTGTCCAAAGCCTATCGCATATACATTCCGCCACTTAGGAGAGTGGTGGTGAGCAGAGATGTCAGATTTGAGGAGGATAGGGATTTTCAGAGATCTCTTGAGTCGAGAGTCAGAGTTGAGGATGATGCAGAGGTACCGATTGCAATCTCAAAGGGAGCACAGCCTCAGGGTTCAGGTACACCAGTATCAGGGGTGACAGTGTCACCATGCACAACTTCAGGGTCACAGTCAGAGCATGTTCAGTCAGAGGGGGCACAGACTTCAGGATCTCAGTGTTGAGACGAGCCCTGAGGCAGTCACTCTTGGGCCCAGAGACCTTACTTCTCCTTTGACCACTTCAGGGAAGAGGAGACCTAGATGGTTTCAAGAGACCCTGAAGGAGGCCAGAGAGAGTGTAGGGGACCCCAAGAGCCAGATCAGAGAGAGCAGGCCTCCAGTCAGATTGGGAGCATATTTGGCACTAGTGACGAGTATCAGGGATACTGAACCACAGACATTTGCGCAGGCAGTGGACCAGCAGGTCTGGAGAGAGGCCATGGTAGAGGAGTATGACTCCATTGTGCGCAATGATGTCTGGGAGGTGGTTCTGAGGCCAGTGAGGAAGTCAGTTGTGACTTCCAGGTGGTTGTGCAAGACCAAGATTGCTGTAGATGGCAGCATTGAGAAATACAAGGCCCGTTTTGTGGCGTGAGGCCTCTCACAGATTGAGGGAGTCAATTATGACGAGACATTCGCACCAGTTGCGAGATACACCTCCATCAAGAGTATTATTGCCATAGCAGCAGAGATGGGTTGGAGCATTCACCAGATAGATGTGAAGACCGCATTTCTGAATGGCTTTATTGATGAGGAGGTGTACATAGAGCAGCCACAGGGGTTTGAGGTGAGTGATAGGGAGACTCACGTGTGTCTTTTGAGAAAGGCACTATATGGTCTGAAGCAAGCTCCTCGAGCTTGGTATTCTCGCATAAACACTTACTTGCTTCAGATGGGCTTCGAGAAGAGCGATGTTGATCCTAACCTCTATTTCATCATTAGAGGTGAGGACGCGCTTATTCTCATCTTATATGTGGATGATTTGTTCATCACTGGAGTCGAGGATATCATAGTTGAGTGCAAGTTGGGACTTGCATCAGAGTTTGAGGTGAGTGATATTGGATTGATGCACTACTTTCTGGGTATGGAGGTATGGCAGGAGGAGGGTCACATATTTCTCGGGCAGGGGAAGTATGCAGCAGATATTTTGAGCAGGTTTCAGATGGAGGACTGCAGACCCATGTCTACACCTATGATTACCAACTGGAAGAAGCTTAGTGCTTCAGATAGCCAGTTGGTAGATGCCACAGTTTACAGGCAGTTGATCGGTTCGCTCATGTATCTGGTTAACACCAGACCAGATATTTGTTTTGTCGTGAACACTCTCAGTCAGTACATGGTTGAGCCGAGTGTTCACATGGTTGGGGCAAAACACGTTTTGAGGTACATTGTTGGGACAGTTGACTATGGCCTAGACTATGTCAGAGGAGATGGAGTCAATTTGGTTGGCTACAAAGACTCAGACTGGGCGGGATGTGTTGCTGACAGAAAAAACACCCCAGGGTGTTGCTTTGGTTTGGGGTTAGGACTTGTTTCCTGGTTCAGCCGGAAGCAAAAGTTAGTTGCTTTGAGTTCGGCCGAGGTAGAGTATATGGCGGCCAGTCAGGCCAGTTGCGAGGCCATTTGGCTTCGTAAGATGTTGGTTGGTTTGTTTGGTCAGGAGATGCCACCGACCGTCATTCACTATGATAATCATAGTTGCATAAAACTCTCTGAGAATCCAATGTTTCATGACCGGTCGAAGCATATTGAGATCAGGTACCACTTCATTCGTGATTGGGTTCAGAGAGGGGCAGTTCAGTTGCAGTATGTATCGACAGACGGCCAGGTTGCAGATATTCTCACCAAGGCCCTGCCAAGGGGCAAACATGTCTACTTCATAGACAAGATGGGCTTGGTGAGGAACACCTTCCTCGGTAAGAGGGAGTGTTGAGTTTTGTACCTTGGGAGGTGTTCCCCATGTGTTTTTGCTCTCCTAGACACATGTGGGATGGACTATACACTTTGTGCCTTGTACTTTATGTCTAATTTCACTTTGACTTTGGAGTTTTAAGTCAAAAGTGAAATTTTGTCATTTATGCCTAAAATGACTATTAATTCACTTTGTGGGTCAACTAGAGACATAAAGTGAACTTAGGGAATTTAACCCAAAGTGGGTTATTGAGTGAGATTATTTTTGAGTGATATCAACCTTTGATTAGATGGGAGATGGGATGATCTTAGCCATCGATTTCTTAGGTTTCCTTATGGAGGTTCAAGAGAGGCGCAAAGGGTGAAGGAGAGCTCATAACTTCATTTGCTCACTTGGAGAGGAAGAGAGGGAGCTTTGCTATGAGGTTTGTTGCATGAGGTTGCTTGAGCTAGGGCGCATGCTTTCATGGAGGGAAGCATTCAGCTATTGGCTTGGTTTATTTACTGAGGAGGATTCATTACTATGGAGGGCGCACTTGTTGAGGAGGGCACATCCGTAGTGGGGAGGACTTCTACCCATCATATTGCAGTGAGATCAGGTGCAAAGGGAGGCCATCCAGCAGAGCTTCATTCCTGTGGAGGGGTTTTCTATTCTGAGCTCATAGTTTGCATCTAGAGCAGTTTCAGTGGTTTTGAGAGCATTTATGGGGGGCGCACCTTCCTAGGGCGCACATGGTTCTTTTGGACTTGTATTCCATCTTGGATCAAGCTGCTATTGTATCAGGTTCATCTATATTTTGTATTTGTTGTATTCCACCATCTGCTTTCCTCATATATAGACATATATCCCAAACTGGTTTTCCCCGGGGGGGGTTTATCCAGGGTCATGTTGACCAAAAATACCTGTGTACAAAATGATGTGTGTTAGTCTTTTAGATCTGCTTATTTTCAGTTGTAAAGATTTTTAGGTGTGTTGTATTTATTTTAGTATGCATTTGCTAACTTTTGGTTACTAAAACTACATTCTAGAGCACCTAAAATTGCAAATACAACTGTAACAAATCAGCAAGAAGTTCTTGGACTGTTGGCTGTTATAAAACAACAGCAAAACATTTACATAACAGTTGAAACTTAGAGCCAATCTGTGGTCAGAGACAGACCCAGTTGGCATGCTTGATAGGACCAGAAAATCTTCACCAATTGAGTTGACAAAGATAACTCAAGAGCTGCAACGCTCCATTGACAAGACACAGTTTATTTTGCAGCACCATTTGGGTGAGACACAGGAACACTTATCTTGGGGACAGGTGAATCTTAAAACAACACTAACAGCTATGGAACAAGGACATGAGCGCTTGGTTACCACATTGGAGGCAGGGCAGGATAGGGTTGCACATATTCTCATGCAAATGGTACATGGCAGGGAGCCACAGAATAATGAAGGGAATAATGAGGCTAGCGGATCTCAAGGAGGAGAAAGGTATCGCGCAGAGACTATGTTGAAATTACTAAGACAACTGAGAGGGGGGGTGAATCAGTTGTTATTGTGCTTAAACAATTTTAAGTCTATTAAAACATTCTTAATCTTTCTTCAAGTGATCATCAATATTATACAACATATGGACAACATAAATAATGAGCATCAATCACACATAAGATATACACA
>ML777574.1:708018-747688 GCA_009831015.1 Picea engelmannii
AAAACCCTAGGTGACAAGCACACAAGTAGGTCCTTGTTTCATGTCCCCTTAGAGAGAAATATTCAGCCATTGAAGAAGGAAGAAAGAGCCTAGCCTTTGCTACACTCTTTTCACTTTTTCCCTTTGTGCTAGCAGTAATTTTTTAAAAGTTAAGAAGGAGGTGACGTCCCAGGCCTAGGTTATCTACACCTAGGGCCGTCCATCTTCTAGGGTTTGGTGATAGAGCCTTGCCATTGCAACACTCTCCCTCACCTCATCCTCTTGTTTTAACTCATCTTTTATGCTAGCCGTTTTGCTAAGTTTGACCTAAGGAAGGAGGAAAGAGCACGAGGCCTTGCTTAAGCAACACCGGAGTGAGCCTCTTTCCCCTAGGGTTTTGATTCTAGGGCCCTGCCATTGCAGCACTCTAGAACCCTTCCCTCTTGTCCTTAGCCTTTATTCCTTCAACCTTGCATCCTCTCCTTAATTGACTCCATCTACCCTTAGGCACTGATCCTAGACACACAACGTTGAAGTGATAGTGCTCAAACAACCTCTCAAAACTTTTAAATTTGAAACCCTAACTAACTAGCTAACCCTAACTAGGCTGACGTCACACTTGGTTATTCCATCTTGACGCAGCAAATTTTGATGATGAGCAATTAGATGATGGTTGAAAGCATTTATTGAGTAAATGATTGATTAAATACATTGTTGGCCACATCATCCTAATAGTTATTGATGAATTGACACTTTTCCATTGCTATATTGATAAAACGTTGATCTCATTAATATCTGTTGTTTCACATTGCTTATATATTGATGTCAGATAGTTACATGAAGTGCTAACCCACTGAATTATAGCCTGCATATATTCTTTTGTTGTTGTCTTGTTCCGGGCAGGTGTTCTCATTTGGGCATACATTTCATTCATTGGTTGATTAGTCGAACTATCTGATCTTGGTGGTAATCTGTGAGGAGGGACTTTAACCTCAACCTTTATATCTTTGCCTCTTCAAAACACCAGGTTACCGGGGACGTCTCCCCTGGGCTAACCTCCCTAAATAGAAAGAACCTCCCCATTGAGGTGACATTGGGTGGG
The DNA here is from genome assembly GCA_009831015.1 of Picea engelmannii. Lineage (NCBI taxonomy): Eukaryota > Viridiplantae > Streptophyta > Pinopsida > Pinales > Pinaceae > Picea > Picea engelmannii. The sequence goes on from ML777574.1 coordinate 709,100, forward strand.
GTAGGTTCCTGTTACGCCAGTTTGGCCTCTATCCTTTAGCCCTTTGACCTAGCTACAAACTGTGCGATAACAGGGTTGACTGGTTCTGCTAGGGTTGGCCTCGTTGCCATACTATCTTGAACATCCAGCAGTTATTTGGCAATAGGAGGAGGAGGCTTTGGTGAAAGCTAATTAAAACTTGATAAATCTTAGGAAAAGCCTAATAATTAAACCCTAGACCAAACCTAGTAGAATACTTGGGGGTTTAATAATTAAGAGTGTGGATCATCTTTGATAATCTTAACAACATATGTGCTAAGACTTCTAAATCTTCTTAAGTTGTTGTTGATCTTGATGTCTTCATGATAATGACATATTGATGATGATCTATTGAATATGCGGTGATGTGATATAATGCTTTGGTCTTTGATATCCTGCACACATAGAAGTTAAACGTCGTTAGCTTGCTTTGTATGATTTGTATCTTAGCATTTTTAATTGTAAGCAATTGTATATGGTATTCTTTCATTAAATTTATTCTTTTGTAAACTTGTAAGTAACTTGTAATATTTTGTAAAGAACAACCCTTTAACATAGTTGACCCCTTGCCCAATTTCTAGGCACTAGTCTTAGTTGACCTAGGGAAAAGGCTTTCCTTTCATGCTAACCCTTGCATCTTGCATGGTTGCGTTAGCATCTTAGGAATAGATCCCCCCTAACCTTAACAAATTAAAATTAACTCCTAGAACCTAACTTTAACACATCTAGTAACTAAGGTCTACCCCCTTTGGCTTCCCTAGGAGTAAGCCTAGACAGAAGAGGTTCCAGTCAAAGTGACAACGTGGGTTGTGAACCTAGGCATTGTGCCTCCAAGGACACACTAAGTGAGCCGGACTTAGCTCACGTTTGCAAGTGTATATAAAGACGACAACAGGTCCTATCACTACAAACTACAAAACTATGTAGATGTCCTTCAATTTTGAAGAAGGAAAGAGGGTAACATTGAAAGGAATGACAGAGAATGCTCCTAGGGTGGTCTCAGCAAAGCACATGGAGGCTATATTTAGGCGTGAGGATGTGGCATATGCAACAAAATGTTTAGTCTCAGTACAAACCACTCAAGAGGGGCGCCAACATTATTCACAAGACATACAAAGGATACTTGGCAAGCATAAGAAGGTTTTTGGACAAATTCCTCAAGGGCTTTTGAGCACACCATCGAGCTAAAGGAAGGAGCTAAGTCGGTCATCACCACACCTTACCGACACCCCAAAAGGTTTAAAGATGAAATTGAGAAGGCAATCAAAGAGTTGTTGGACATGGGACACATTAGGCCTAGCTCAAGCCCATTTGCATCTTCAGTTGTATTGGTTAAGAAGAAAGATGGTATAATGAGGATGTGCATTGACTAAAGGGAATTGAACAATAAAACCATTAAAAACAGGTATCCAATTCCCAAGATTGATGAATTATTAGATGAGCACCATGGTGCAGTTTATTTTTTGAAGATTGATCTTCGCTCGGGATACCATCAGATTCGAGTGAGAGAACAAGACATCCACAAGACGCCCTGCAGGTGCCATTATGGGCATTATGAGTTCTTAGTTATGCCCTTTGGGCTAGCTAACACACCAGATACATTCCAATCTTCCATAAATCACATTTTCAACAAATAGTTGAAAAAGTATCTATTGGCTTTCTTTGATGATCTACTGATCTATAGCAAAACTTGGGAGGATCATCTCAAGCATCTGGATAAAATTTTGAGCATCATGGAGGAACAAACTTTGTATGCCAAACAATCTAAATGTGAATTTGGAATGATAGAAATTTTATACTTGGGGCACATTATTGAGGCAAAAGGGGTACAGCTTCATCAAGAGAAAATACAAACCATTTTGGATTTGCCAACACCCAAAACAATCACAGAGCTCTGGGGATTCCTTGGCATTTGCACCTACTATAGGAGATTCGTTAAGGGGTTTTCACAACTTTGTGCACCTTTGATTGATCTGACCAGGAAGGGTGCATTTAAGTGGACAGAAGCAACACAACAAACTTTTGATAAAATGAAGAAGGCCATGAGCTCATGCCCAGTCTTAGCATTACCGGATTTCTCCCAGCGATTTACACTAGAGTGTGACTCATCGGGAGAAGGAATTGGGGTTGTCCTCAAGCAGAACATGCATCCTATTGCTTTTGAAAGCAGAAAACTCCAAGGACCCGAGTTGTTGTATACCATATATCATAAGGAGATGCTAGCTATTGTGCAAGCACTAGCTAAGTTCAGGCAATACTTGGTTGGAGCCAAGTTTATAGTCAAAACAGATCACAACATCCTCAAATACTTTTTGCAGCAAAGAGACCTCAATGAAAGACAACAGAAATGGGTGAGCAAAATATAGGCCTATGATTTTGACAGAGTTTGTAAAATGGAAAAATAATGTTATAGTAGATCCCTTGTCTAGGAGACCTTCAGCTTACGCTATGTCAGAGATATCAGTTGAGTGGAAATCATATTTTGGTGGAGTACTCCAAAAATAAATTTGCATGTGAACTAACGGATGGACAAATTCAAAATGATAAGTTTCGGATTTTGGATGACCTTATCTACTATAAGGGAAGGATTTATGTGCTACCAGAATCTAAATTGAAGGGAAAGGTGCTTAGGGCATTCCATGATTCACCACTAGTGGGGCACCAAGAGTTCCTCAAGACTTACAGGAAGATCAGAAAGAGGCTTGCATGGAAGGGCCTCAAGGAGGATGTTATACGCTATGTTAGAGAATGCGCAACTTGTCAGCAAAACAAGGTTGAGCATACTCATCCAGCAGGTTTGTTGCAGCCACTTCCCATTCCAGCATAAAAATGGGAGAGCATATCCATGGATTTCATCATCGGGTTGCCTAAGGTGCAGGGAAAGGATGGCATTTTTGTAGTTGTGGATCGCTTGACAAAGTTTGCACATTTCTTTGCCATATCCAAGGAGTCTAGCACATCTCAGGTAGCAGAATTGTTTTTCAGAGAAGTCTTCAGATTGCATGGCTTACCCAAGAATATTGTGAGTGACAGGGATAGCAGTTTCATGTGCACCTTTTGGCAAGAGTTGTTAAGGCTTGTTGGCACTAAGTTGACACCTAGTACGAGCCATCACCCACAGACTGATGGACAAACAGAAATAGTAAATAAATGGGTGGAAGGGTACCTCGGGAATTATGTAGCAGGACAGTAGAAACCATGGGTCAAGTGCCATCATTTGGGGAATATCGTTACAACACTACCCATCATAGTGTTGAATTTTCACTATGTTAGGCTCAAGCATGAGGTTTATTTCATTTAGCATATACTTGAACCATAAACAAATGCAGCTACACCATACACGAGTGTTGCAATAACCTAGATCACAAGAAGAAATACCATGCACAAGAACACAAGAAATATCCTAGGAAACCCTTCTACTCAAGGGAAGAAAACCCAGCAATCCTTTGCTATATTCTCAAGAGAAGATCCCCCAACCATAAAACCCTAATGCACACAAGAGGGTGCTCTACAACCTTGAAACTTGTGCCCAAGAGAGGTGTGCACTTCAACCTTAAAGGTAGGTCTGAAATTTCCAAATGACAAGTGACAAGTGTGTTTCCTCAATGGGGAAATCACCTTTATTTATACTAGACCAGACACAGCAATAGGTGTGTCTGTTGGCACAATAGGGCCGACCTCAATGACTCAGAAATATAATTAATTATAACAATAAACATTAATTATCTTTCACATATGGTGGGGCCGACTTGTACCCTTTACATCACAATTAGGGTTACAAGTAAATCTTACACTTAGACAATATTGCAAGGGATCCACACGTCCACTAGTGCTCAGCCACTAGGGACACGTCCACCTGTGCTCAGCCACAGGGACGTCATACTCAACAGATCTCTATCTCAACTGAGTCCACAGGAGAATCATCTGGAGTACCACATCGTTTCAACTCCCATACAGAGAAGAATAATACACCCATCACATGGGCACACCCAACCATTGGGGGACGACTCAACTCTCACACAGAGGAGAACGATGCACCCCATCACACGGGCATGCCCAACACTGGGCTCTCTCACGGGTCGACTCAACTCAGTCACAGAGGAGAACATATCCTTGAGGATGTCTCACGACGGTGCAATCATCAACACTCCCTCTCAGCTAGGGAGGCATTCTCCACCGGGCCAAGTCTCTCACGGAATTACTCGAACTTCATCCTAGCAAGCAGTTTGGTGAAGGTATCTGCAATATGCTCATGTGTAGCAAGGTACTGCATGTGCACTGCTTTCCTCTACACCATGTCTCTGATATAATGATATTTTATCTCAATGTGTTTCGATTTATCGTGAAACACAGGATTCTCAGAGAGCTTCACACAGCTATGGTTATCACAATGAATAATGGTAGAATCCATCTCATGATCAAATAAATCTGTAAGGAGCTTGAGAAGCCACACTGCTTCACGGACTGCCACACTCAATGCTATACACTCTACTTCTACGGTACTCAAGGCCACAGAGCTTTTTTTCCTGCTGCACCAGGAAACCATGGCAGACCCCAATGTAAAACAACAACCAGATGTGCTCTTCCGGTCCACTGCGATCCCTGCCCAATCTGCATCGGCATATCCCTGCAATCTCATGTCTACACCGGAGGCATATCTCATGCCATATCCAACTATGCCTCATAGATATCTCAATACATGCTTCATTGTTATCCAATGAGTCTGTCTCGGCTGACTCATGAATTGACTAATTACATTCACTACATAGCATATATCAGGTTTGGTGTTAACCAGATACATCAATGATCCAATCAGCTGTCGGTATAGATGAGGATCAATCTCGCCTGAATTAGTAGAAGCCTCGTTCATTTTCTTTAGAAACATCACCATCGTTGTAGGCATGGATTTGCAGTCTATCATACCGAACTTCTTCAATATCTCCACTATATATTTTCCATGACTCAGGAAAATCTCACCAGTCCTCTGCCATACTTCTAGTCCCAAGAAGTAGTGCATCATACCCAGATCCTTCATCTCGAATTCAGAAGTCAATGCACGCTTGCATTCAGCAATAAGTCTTTCTAAACCAGTGAGGAATAAATCATCCACATACAGGACCAAGATCAGGCACTCGTCATCAACAATGTGATAATATAGGTTTGGATCAGCAACACTCTTGTTGAAGCCCAAACTCATCAAGAATCCATCCATCTTCTTGTACCAAGCACGAGGTGCCTGCTTTAGTCCATACAGGGCCTTCTTCAACCATTGAGAAAGGTTGTCTTTACATCCATTTGATGTAGTTTCCAACCCATAGATGCAGCTAGTGCAATGATAGTACGGATGGAAGTATATCGGGCTACTGGAGCAAATGTCTCCCCATAATCAATTCCCTCCACCTGTGAGAATCCTCTGGCCACAAATCTCGCTTTGTACTTCTCGACACTTCCATCAACTGCATGCTTGATCTTATCGATCCACTTGGAAGTCACTACAAACTTCCCTTCTGGTCTCGGAACGATATCCCACACGTCATTCTTCATGATGGACTCATACTCTTATGTCATGGCATCTTGCCATACCTGTTGACCTGCTGCTTCTCCATGACAAGAAGGCTCAGTATCAATGATGTGGCTCATGGCTGAAAAATAGCTTGAAAATCTCTTTGGTTTCTTGCTTTCTCGAAATGTGCCTCAAGGAGCTGCATGTCCCTCTGCCTCCTGCAGAGTTTGTCAAGCCCAGGGAGACCTTTTATGGCCTACTGCAATGTCTCTGGAGACATCAACTGGATCAATTGGATCAACTGTAACAATGGTTGTCTCCCTCTGAACTGCTGAAGGGGGAGAAAGTATTGTCTCGCTGTCAATCTCCATCTGAGATTCTCTGGATCTTCGAAAGGCTATCTCTTCCTCAAAGATGACATCTCTGCTCACCTCAATCTGTCTCTGACCAAGGATGTAGATCCGGTATGCCTTCAAAGATTCACTGTATCCCACAAATGTACCCTTTCTGCCTGAAGGGTCTAGCTTGGACCACTTTTCCTTGGGTACATGAAAGTATATTGGACACCCAAATATCCTGAAGTGTCCAACCTCAGGCTTCACTCCAGTGAAGACTTCTTCGGGAATCATATTCTTCAAAATTTGGTGAGGAATCTTGTTTTGAACGTATACTGTTGTCATGGATGCTTTTGCACACAGAATCATAGGTACACTCTGATCATGTATCATTGCTTTGGTTGCCTCAATGATGGTTCTGTTCTTCCTTTCTCCAACCCCATTTTGTTGAGGGTTATAAGGAACTGTGTACTCCCTCTTGATCTCTGCCTTAATACAGAAATCACTAAAATCCCTGGAGGTGTACTCTCCTCCATTATTTGATCTTAACACCTTGATCTTCCTTCCGGTCAGGTTCTCAACCTGAGCTTTGAATTCTTGAAATCTTGCAAGGACTCCATCGTTGGTCTTCAAGAAATAAATCCATGTCTTTCGAGAGTGATCATCTCTAAAGAGTATATAGTACAAATATCCGTTCAAGGAGGCAACAGTCATTGGTCCACACACATATGAATGTATCAAGTCCAAGATCCCCATGGATCTGTTGTCACTGCTCAAGAAGGACCCCTTGACATTCTTGCCAAGAGCACAACCTCTGCAAACACCATTATGTTGAACATGTATCTCTGGAAGGCCTGTTACCATCTTCCCTAGAGCTGGAAGGGATCTATAATGAAAATGAGCAAGTCTCCTATGCCATAGCTCACTCAACCTAATAGTATCATGTAACAGGGCCTGGACTGGTCGGACAGTCAACCTGTATAAGTTGTTTTCTCGAACACCAATTACTCAAGCAGAATTCATATGAGAGTGGCAGAATTCATATGAGAGTGCTTGTGCCATGCAAGAACTTTTCCTTCAGAAAAGGTAACCTTGTATCCTTTATCCTCTATGGCAGAAATGGAGACAAGGTTCCTTTTCATCCCAGGTACATATAGTACCTCACTCAACTAAAGAGGTATGTTAGAATCTAGTTGGAATGTAGAAGTTCCAACCCCTTTCACATTATATCTGGCATTGTCTCCAAGTACAACATGTAGACTAGTCTCTTTCTCAACAAGATCTGGCAGATGATCTTTATATCCGGTCATGTGCCCGGAGGCACCACTGTCAATTAACCAAATATCATTATCAGTAAGAACTGTACCTGAGAGTGTTGATATGAATAAGAAGCCTTCATTTTTTATGTGTTCATCTCTCTGGTGTGGCTCTGGATCAACATCAGCAGTGGAGGCAAGTTGTCTTTCTTTCTCTTCATCGATAGTTGTCTCTAGTAAAGCCTTTTGTATCACACTCAATAGGTCATCCTCTTCCAGGGTGATCTGAAGTCTTGACTTCCAGGAACTTAAGTTGCTTGATCCATCAAGCCTATCTTCCACCAAGGTTATGTTCCTCATGGTTTGCAGATTCTTCCAAAAACCCTTAGCAACTAGGCTAGGAAACCTAACAGCTAGGCTAGGCTAGCAATCTTAGGATTTGTTGGGCTTATGACTGCCAACAATAAGCCTTGAAGATCAAAAGAACACTGGTAAGCTTGAAAACTCCTTCAATGAGCTGCAGAAACCCTAAAACCCAAATTTTGCAGAAAATTGCGTAACCTTAGAAACCCTAGGGCCAAAAATCCAAAATTCTTGGAAATGCAATCTGAAAGTTGTTGAAGGTGCGTCGAAGGAGGCCATACACTCCTATGCAATTTTTAGCCCCAACGCTCAAGTATAAAGTGTTGAAACCACCAAATAGGAGAGGGTCGTACCTTTTTCTGGAAACCCTAGGAGGGTCGTACGGTTCTGGAGAAGAGAGGACGGCTTGCTTGAAGACTTGTGCAAGGGCTTCTTCAAGACCTACGCTCTGATACCATGTTGAATTTTCACTATGCTAGGCTCAAGCATGAGATTTATTTCATTTAGCATGTACTTGACCCATAAACAAATGCAACTACACCATACAAAAGAGTTGCAATAACCAAGATCACAAGAAGAATTACCATGCACAAGAACACAAGAAATATCCTGGGAAACCCTTCTACTCAAGGGAAGAAAACCCAGCAATCCTTTGCTATATTCTCAAGAGAAGATCCTCCAACCATAAAACCCTAATGCACACAAGAGGGTGCTCTACAACCTTGAAACTTGCACCCAAGAGAAGTGTGCACTTCAGCCTTAAAGGTAGGTCTGAAATTTCCAAATGACAAGTGACAAGTGTGTTTCCTCAATCGGGAAATCACCTTTATTTATACTAGACCAGACACAGCAATAGGTGTGTTTGTTGGCACAAAAGGGCCAACCTCAATGACTCAGAAATATAATTAATTATAACAATAAACATTAATTATCTTTCACATATGGTGGGGCCGACTTGTACCCTTTACATCACAAATAGGGTTACAAGTAAATCTTACACTTAGGCAATATAGCAAGGGATCCACACATCCACTAGTGCTCATCCACTAGGGACACGTCCACCTGTGCTCAGCCATAGGAACGTCATACTCAACAGATCTCTATCTCAGCTGAGTCCACGGGAGAATCATCTAGAGTACCACATCTTCTCAACTCTCATACAGAGGAGAATGATACACCCATCACATGGGCACACCCAACCACTGGGGGACGACTCAACTCTCACACAGAGGAGAACGATGCACCCCATCACACGAGCATGCCCAACATTGGGCTCTCTCAGAGGTCAACTCAACTCAATCACAGAGGAGAACGTATCCTGGAGGATGTCTCACGACACTACAATCATCAACACACAGGTCCATTAGCATGGTTATCCCCATTTTGTGGGATAACTAGGAGATTATGTCTCGAGGCCCTTAGGTTGCAGATATGGAGTACCGAGAAACTACATGACCAGCAGTATCCACTTGCGCAGATGGAGACCCTTCTCACCACCATAGAGGTCAAAGATTTTCAGATGGCATCCACCACACGAGTTGGCTTCCGAGGGGCACTGGGCCTTGCTCCATGAAGTACAAGTCAGATATTATGGTGAGTGTCATTTCAATATTTGAGGCATTTGAGTATGTTTTATCTTAGATTGCTTTAGATTTCATGACATATGCTTGGACATTATGCCTTTTGCCCTGTTTCACCTTGGTGGTTGACATTGTGCTCCAGTAAGTGGTCTTCCTTGGGAATGGGTTTGCTACTAGGAACTCCCTTGAAGGTGCATCGTACCATTCCCAACCATACTTACCACTTTTCATCACTTAAACCCCCCATTTCCTTGTCAATTGGGATTTTAGGGTATATTGACCCAATAAGGGATTGTCCCTCATTCTATGGGAAGAAGGGGTTGAAGGCCCAGAGGGATTGTTGTTGGGTAAAAGATAAAATCCTATATATAAACCTTCTAGATGCTTCGTCCAGGGATCCCCCAAGAAAGAAATCAAGAAAGCAATGAAATGCTTATCTGTAAGAAAAGGGGGACCCACAATAATAAATGATAGAATGCCTAGGGGGTTAGTTGGATGATGGGAGGGCTCATCACAAGCCGACCTATCATGATCATGGGTATCTAGCGGTATGACATTACCATCATCTGGCTGCCAAGCCAGGGTAGTGGCTCTTAGTTGCACAACTGAGAGAAAGGGAGTCTCATCACGAGCTAGCCTTCTAATTTCCGCAAGGTATTTGTGAGTGACACTGTCATTATCTGGACACCACGCCAAGACAGTGGCCTTCAACTCGTCCTTAAAACATGAAAGAAACAAAGAATGGCAAAATGATGGGCTTGGAAAAATTGCATTGCAAAAAGGTGCCACACACCCTCTACAAAGGCACTCATGAATGAAACACTACAACCCCTTGTATGTCATGAACCCCATGCCCCTTGAGTCCTGATACTTAACCACTTCATCCACTTTCAATGGATTAGAGAGGAATCACTTGGGAAACACTCCTTGACCTAGGGAAGATCTACCCAATATGACACCTTGTCAACCCTCCCATATCCAAGCTTGGCAAGTCACATAATGTCTTTGAGCACTTACTTGTTTGACAAGATAATCTTTGATGCACATGCTTAGGTGGCTTATTTATTGACTTGATTTACTAATCATGATATTTTCACTTGAGATCCTTGGAGGGCGTGCTTATTTGTCTTTGCAGGACCTAGTTGGTGGAGATTTTTGGAGGAACAATCGTAGCTTGGGCTTCCATGGGGCTTGAAGGCCACAGGTTGGATGCCAAGGGCCCACATGCCGGATGAGAGAGACATACCTTCGGAGGCCTAGAAGACATTGTGGACAACATGACCTAGCCTTCACATGCCAAACGTTTTTCCTAAGAGAGGCAAAATGTCACCTTTGGAGGCATGACGTCATCTATGAGGGCTAGGGTTCGGTGGTGAGGTTATTATTCATTTACACAAGGGTGTTTTGAGGAGAATGGGATTCTGACCATGAAGAAATGACCTAAATGATTGACATGTGGCTTTGCAAAGCCTAACTACACTTCTCCAACACCGACTTGTTCCTAGTGTCAAAACGTCCCCTAAAAGGGTGACGTCACCTTAAGTTAGGGTTTCTTTTTGTGTAAAAGTAAAATTTAAGTGAATTGTTTAATATTATTTGTGTAAAGGGGCAAGATTAGGGTTGTTGACCCCTAGTCTTGTGGTTTACCCTAAAAATTATGTGGACAAACTATTTTGGTGACAAATTGTATAAATAGATAACATAAGATCTCATTTCATAACATAACTCTCCCATTGTGAGAAGTATTGGACTGAAATTTTCGCTATCTTTGGCTAGTTTCTCTCTTGGGCTCGTGTATGGCTACTTTCTTGGTGATTCGCTGATGGAAGTGATGCGCTAGCCTTGGAAGGCTCTTCTTTTCTATTGTGGTGGTTTGTCTTAGCTTTTTCCTTGAATTGGTAAGGCTTTTTTACATTGTGCTATCATTTGTTATTCAAGTCAAGGTTATTTTGCTAGATTTAGGTAGGAAGTATAAGGGCATACACCCCCACCTTAGCCTCCATCAACTTATGCTCACCTCTTATTGGTTTAACAAGGGTTTGCTAAGAGAAGTATAAGTGCATACACCCTCTTAGCCTAAACCCTAGCTAGAGATACTTGCCTTGGGGAGTAAGAAGATTTACACCGCCAAGGAGGTAGTACCTCTAGCTCTTTTTTGCTTGACTCCATTAACCCAATTATTGAAGGCACTAGTCATTACTTTTTGCATTGGAGAGATAAATTGCTGCCTTCGTAAACGTGAAACTTTCAAGTTTTAGAGTTGTCTCTTTGGGAAAGTGTTCCTTGATCCTTTGGCTCCCTTGCCTCATTGAGGCGTCTCCTTTCAACCACAAATTCTTGTTGTTGTTACAAAACTAACCTACAGCCAATAGGGCTGCAGAAAACTAACCCTCTAATGCCTAATAACTCCTAAACTAATCCTAGGATTTAGCCCTAACTTTGCCCTAACTCTCTACTAACCCTAGCGCACCTATTGGGCTATTTAGAAGTAGTTTCCAGTGGCTTATTTTTCTGTTGTTAAGCTTGGTTTGCTATAGCCATAAGGCTGATAAATATCTCTGCAGCAAGCTTTTGTTTTCAGCCTTGCTTTTGTGCTAAAGTATTGCTTTATCGTTGTTGGATTAAGCTAGCTTTCACTAGCTTGTCTCTTGCTCATTTAATCATACGTTTAGCACTCATTTTCCATCCTTCACTATCTTTTATGAGCTGATATATATCATTTACTTTTGCTGCAATTAGGGACAGCAAGCTTAACTTGCTTTTCCAACTAACATATTGCAAGTATCCTTGGCTTTTATTGTGTCTCGGGCAGGTACTTTACTCTCAACGGGTCACTCAACTCATTTGGCAACCCTTGAACCTTCCCAAGACCCCTTTCCAAGCTCTTTCTATCATATAGAATTGACCTCTAGGGACATCCACTCATACTTATCATTTTCCATCCCAATCCCCCCTAGGGTCATCGGGATTCCCCCCTTTGCCTAACCTCTAAAGTGACGGGAACACCTGCCTAAGGTGACAGTGGGTAGGTGCTCTCCTAGTTGTCACCAATTAGTAGTTGGGTCGTGCTTTGCCCAACCTACAACTTGTGCGATAACATTTTGGCGTCGTTGTTGGGGAGGATTTTGAATCCTCTTTAGAACCCTAACGACACTTTGGCAAGCTATCCCAAAGCCTCTCCCCTAGCTTGCCTGGCAACTCCACCCAAGGGACTTTCCCTTTCCACCCTTGATGAACTCTCCTTGAAATTCATCTGGCGACTCCACCTTCCAAGAACCCACCTTATCCCTTTCCATCCTTTGATGAGCCTTGAGCTCATCTGCCGACTCCATTGAGGTATTACCCTAAGTATGGAAACATGGCTCTGTGGAGCTTTCATGAAGCATACAAGGCCTTGGATCTCGAAGCTATTGACATATATCCAAACAAGTGCCCGATAAACCAATTCGATGTCCTCCCAAAGTTTGATGGTGATCCATTGTCTGTCGTAGCACACATTGTTGAGTTTACAGGATGCATCTACTATGCAAATGTACTACATGAAGATGTATGCCTACGGTTGTTCCTGCTATCCTTGGGAGATGAACAAAGGGATTGGATCAAGCATTCTTGCAAGCCGAGAAGTATATCTTCTTTGACGATCCTCATCAAAGAGTTCCTTAAACGTTGGGGACCAGAAGCTCAAAGTTTTGAAGATACAATTCAGGACCTGGAGGATGCTTTTTCGAGAAAAGGTTTTGACCTTGATCCTATTGAATGCTTGAGAAAAACACTTCTTCCCGAGTTTGTTGAAACAACAATTGAAAGACAAGAAGTTGACAAGATCAATGAGGAGAGTTTTGAGTGCCTCAAGGAAAGCACAGAAGAAGATGATGAATTTTGTGAACAACTGATAGAACTTTGTTCTGACAAGGACTTTCTGGCTAAGTTTTGTCAACAGAGAGAGGAAGAGTATAGCACCATCATCGACAATTATGAGGAAAGGCCTATCCTAAAATCAGCATGGGAAGTGGCCATTGCATATTTTGGGACAAGATCATTATACGACGATGTGACCGAGAAGTATGGGTACCAGGAAGATTTCCCAAATGACGATGAACTTCTCTCCATGCTCGAGGACATCTACAAAACCGTTAGAGATCAAGATCAAGATGGTAAATTCTCTGATCCTATTAATGAAGAAAAGCTTGAAGAAAATCCTGATGAGGAAGATCCGGATGAGACATATGATGAAGATGAAGTATTTGCCCTTCCACTTGATGAGAACATCCAGAAATTTGCTTCTCCTGCACATCAGGAAGACAACAAGATGAGTTATAATCCTTTTGAAAACTTTGATGATGCTTTGTTCCATGGTTGTGGAAATGAAGAAAACTACCAAAGGGATCTCGATGAAGTTTCTCTTGCAAAAGGCCTAAACGAGACATTGTTGGTTGATTTCCCTTTTGAAGAAAACGAAGTTCTCTAGTCTTGTGAAGAAGTAATCAGCTCCTATGATGTTGATGAATTCATGGAACAAACCTCGTATATAGTTGACGACCACATTGATGATTTCATACAGGTTGGGAGACGTAGATGGGATGTGGTTTGCTTCATTATTGATAGAGATCCCATTTATGAGGTTGAGGGTATCTCTCAGGCAGAGGGGGTTGAAGTGTCATCTTTAAAGGATCGGTCTCCATGCATGTATGATTTAGATGTTTGGCAGCCTAGTGATGATATGGTTACAGATTTGTTCTGCCCTTTCGAGGATAACTTGTCGCAGCATGTTCAGAGTGATCTTCATTCATCCCTTGATGCATACCCTTTTGAGGATGCAAACTTGTTCTACGAGGACTATCAGCCATTGTGCTCAGATTTTGGTAGACACCAGGTCGTGGCCAACCCAAAGCAGTCACAGGTCCACACTACCAAATGGAAGTACTTTCATGTTGAGACTTTGGGCAGGGATTTGCAGACCAAGAAGATATGTTTCTTGAATCCGACGGAGGAGTTTCTCTCTAAGGTTGTGCCTTACCCCGTTTCCTCTTGTTTGGGAAATCATAGGGTTTTCTTGGGATATCTTTTCCTTTCTCAGCCTTCCAGGAGCAGTGATTTTCTAAGTGAAGATGAAGACGAGCCATTGTATATATATGGTAACCCTCTTCATAAATGGATTGATCATGCTTGTGGCTACACTTTCAAGCGGGATGATCAGGCTGATGGTTTCTCTTTCCAGCAGGATTTCCTCCCTCCCACCCATCTCCATGAGTTTTATTTCATGATAGATTATATGTGTATTTATACTCATAATCATTATGTGCTTAACTTATCTTTGTTGTATTATATGATTAAGCACAGGGGGAGATACTTTGACAAGATGATCAGTTGGTTGCACTAGTTGTATGACTTCACCTGACATCATCTATCGCATGATCTTCAAGACCCTGAGGCCCCAAGTAAGTAGGTAGGACATTTTGTTTTCCTTGCATTTTCATATTGATTGCTCATATTAGTTTGGATGCATTTCATTTTTCATTTTGCTCTACTCGCATATTGATTTCATGCTTAGTTTAGAAATTTTTGAAAAAATGTCAAAAATTTTCTTCTCTAGATTAATTTCTTATTTTGGATTTTTATGTATATGGATGAAGGGTGATAGCACCACCCTAGATGCTCTGATGCTTTTGTCTGAATTTTGGCAGGCACAGGTCTACCAGGAGATGTTGCGGTTCTCATGCACTCTACGGCGAGCACATGTCCCCAAGTAGGATCCAGATGTTATCCCCATTTTGTGGGATAACTAAGGAGATTATGTCTCGAGGCCCTCAGGTTGCAGATATGGAGTCTCGAGAGACTACATGACCAACAGTATCCACTTGCGCAAATGGAGACCCTTCTCACCACCACAGAGGTCAAAGATTTTCAGATGGCAACCACCACACCAGTTGGCTTCCGAGAGGCATTGGGCCTTGCTCCATGAGGTACAAGTCAAGTATTATGGTGAGTGTCATTTCAATATCTGAGGCATTTGAGTATGTTGTCTCTTAGACTGCTTTAGATTTCATGACATATGCTTGGACATTATGCCTTTTGCCCTGTTTCACCTTGGTGGTTGACATTGTGCCCCAATAAGTGGTCTTCCTTGGGAATGGGTTTGCTACTATGAACTCCCTTGAAGAGCCATCGTACCGTTCCCAGCCATACTTACCACTTTTCATCACTTAAACCCCCCATTTCCTTGTCTCTTGGGATTTTAGGGTATATTAACCCAATAAGGGGTTGTCCTTCATTCTATGGGAAGAAGGGGTTGAAGGCCTAGACGGATTGTTGTTGGGTAAAAGATAAAAGCCTACATGTAAATCTCCAGATGCTTCGCCCAGGGATCCCCCAAGAAAGCAATGAAACGCTTATCTGTAAGAAAAGGGGTACCCACAAGAATAAATGATAGAGTGCCCAGGGGGTTAGTTGGACGATAGGAAGTCTCATCACGAGCCGGCCTATCATGATCATGAGTATCTAGCGGTATGACATTACCATCATCTGGCCACCAAGCCAGGGTAGTGGCTCTTAGTTGCACAACTGAAAGAAAGGGGGTCTCATCACGAGCTAGCCTTCTCATTTCCGCAAGGTATTTGTGAGTGAAATTGTCATTATCTAGACACCATGCCAGGACAGTGGCTGTAATGTTCCCAAGCCAATTTTTTCGCTTGGAACACTAACTATCCACTGATTTAACTGTTTGTTTGTGTGTGTTGCAGGTTGGCCTCACCAGTTTCGGCCTTGGGGTTATATTTAGTTATTAACCACAGATCTGAAGATAAACTCAAATGCAAACACAAGATCTAACCAGTACACAAGATATGGAACCTAAAAGCATAGATCTGACCTTTATTATTATGAGAAGCAAGAACCTGATACAAAGTGGATGCAGATCTGGAATAACATCAAATGGCTCCAAGGAATAACATATGAGCTACTACAAAATGCTCCCGGCAATACAAAATAAGCCTCCAAAGGCTGAATATATAATGAAGGCCCAATACAATAAGAACCAGGGTCACGTCCAACCCCCCTCGTTGCTGGCACGTCCTGTTGAATATATGAGAAGGCCAATATTTCGCCCCAGCTGAAGGAGAACTCCAAATGATGCCAAACTCCACGGAAAGATAGATCAGGGCAAGGGGAAACCTTCCCTAAAGTCTGAAGTCCAAATGCCAAGTCTTACCCCTCCAAACTGTTGAAACCCTAATCAAGATTGTGCCCTCCTGAAACCCTGAAGTGCCCAATAATTCGTCTCTGATGAAGGAAGCCTCCAAATCCCTTGAAACTCTCTAGAAAGATAGATCAGGCTGCCACAAGCCCCTAGAAGAAGTCTCCGGGTCAGATCTGAGGTGTAACCCCCTCAAACTACCAAGATCTGAATCACAGTTATGCCCTCCTTCTCTCAAAACCATCCCAAAGCTGTAGATAATGATCTAGCCGAAATAACCCTCCAAAAATGCTCCAAAACTGATGAACAAGGCCCTACAAGTAAAACCCAAATGCTAGAATGTCACTAGACCCTGTCACAAGGATGGATCGAACTCTTCCTCATGAAATGATGCGCCCCTGCTGGAAAACCCTCAATGGTACTGCCCTGCTGCTCTCCTAGATCGATGATGGAACCTCTGAAGATTATAGAATGGTGTGGGTGGAGTATTTCATCCCTGATACCAAGCTTGGAACAAGGTGAGTGGAATCTTTCACAACTAAGTTGTTCTCTAGGGTTTGTAATATTCATCCTTAACCACTTCATCCACTTTACCACTTCATCCACTTTAGGGTCTTGATCCTTAACCACTTCATCCACTTTACATGGATTAGAGAGGGATCACTTGGGAAACACTCCTTGACCTAGGGAAGATCTACCCAATAGGACACCTTGTCAACCCTCCCATATACAAGCTTGGCAAGTCGCATAATGTCTTTGAGCACTTATTTGTTTGAGAGGGTAATCTTTGATGCACATACTTAGGTGGCTCATTTATTGACTTGATTTACTAATCATGATATTTTCACTTGAGATCCTTGGAGGGTGTGCTTATTTATCTTTGAAGGACCTAGTTGGTGGAGAGTTTTGGAGGAACAAGCCTAGCTTGGGCTTCCATGGGGCTTGAAGCCCACAGGTTGGATGCCAAGGGCCTTAGGGCCCACATGCAAGATGAGAGAGACATACCTTCAGAGGCCTAGAAAACATTATGGACAACATGACCTATCCCTCACATGCCAAACGTTTTTCCTAGGAGAGGCAAAACATCACCTTTGGAGGCATGACGTCATCTAGGAGGGCTAGGGTTTGGTGGTGAGGTTATTATTCATTGACACAAGGACGTTTTGAGGAGAATGGGGCTTTGACCATGAAGAAATGACCTAGATGATTGACATGTGGCTTTGGAAAGCCTAACTACAATTCTCCAACACCAACGACTTACTCGTAGTGTCAAAACGTCCCCTAAAAGGGTGACGTCACCTTAAGTTAGGGTTTCTTTTTGTGTAAAAGTAAATTTTAAGTGAATTGTTTAATATTATTTGTGTAAATGGGCAAGATTAGGGTTGTTGACCCCTAGTCTTGTGGTTTACCCTAAAAATTATGTGGACAAACTATTTTGGTGACAATTTGTATAAATAGAGATCATAAGATCTCATTTCATAACATAACTCTCCCATTGTGAGAAGTATTGGACTGAAATTTTCGCTATCTTTGGCTAGTTTCTCTCTTGTGCTCTTGTGTATGGCTATTTTCTTGGTTATTGGTTGATGGAAGTGATGCACTAACCTTGAAAGGCTCTTCTTTGCTATTGTGGTGGTTTGTCTTAGCTTTTTCCTTGAATTGGTAAGGCTTTTTTACATTGTACTATCATTTGTTATTCAAGTCAAGGTTATTTTGCTAGAGCTAGGTGGGAAATATAAGGGCATACACCCCCACCTTAGCCTCCATCACTTTATGCTAACCTTTTATTGGTTTAACAAGGGTTTGCTAAGAAAAGTATAAGGGCATACACCCTCTTAGCCTAAACCCTAGCTAGAGATACTTGCCTTGGGGAGTAAGAGGATTTACACCCCCAAGGAGGTAGTACCTCTAGCTCTTTTTTGCTTGACTCCATTAACCCAATTATTTAAGGCACTAGTCATTACTTTTTACATTGGAGAGATAAATTGTTGCCTTGGTAAATGTGAAACTTTCAAGTTTTAGAATTGTCTCTTTGGGAAAGTGCTCCTTGAGCCTTTGGCTCCCTTGCCTCATTGAGCCGTCCCCTTGCAACCACAAATTCTTGTTGTTGTTACAAAATTAACCTACAGCCAATAGGGCTGCAGAAAACTAACCCTCTAACGCTTAATCACTCCTAAACTAACCCTAGGATTTAGCCCTAACTTTGCCCTAACTTTCTACTAACCCTAGCGCACCTATTGGGCTAATTAGAAGTAGTTTCCAGTGGCTGATTTTTCTGTTGCTAAGCTCAGTTGGCTACAGCCATAAGGTTGATAAATATCTCTGCAGCAAGCTTTTGTTTTCAGCCTTGCTTTTGTGCTAAAGTATTGCTTTATCATTGTTGGATTAAGCTAGCTTTCACTAGCTTGTCTCTTGCTCATTTAATCATACTTTTAGCACTCATTCTGCAGCCTTCACTTTCTTTTATGAGCTGATATATATCATTTACTTTTGCTGCAATTAGGGACAGCAAGCTTAACTTGCTTTTCCAACTAACATATTGCAAGTATCCTTGGCTTTTTTTGTGTCTCGAGCAAGTACTTTACTCTCAGAGGGTCACTCAACTCATTTGGCAACACTTGAACCTTTCCAAGACTCCTTTCCAAGCTCTTCCTATCATATAGAATTGACCTCTAGGGACATCCACTCATACTTATCATTTTCCATCTCAATCCCCCCTGGGGTCATCGGGATTCCCCCCTTGAGGTGACTACCTCACCTCTAAAGTGACGGGAACACCTGCCTAAGGTGACAGTGGGTAGTTGTTATCCTAGTTGTCATCAATTAGTGGTTGGGTCGGGCTTTGCCCAACCTACAACTTGTGTGATAACAGGCATGATACCCTTCAGGGCACTATATGGCTATGATTCACTCACCTTCATGGAGATTGTGCTTGGGGACAGCAGGGTGCCTATGGCTAAGGACTGGATACAAGAAAGTTAGGAGATACTTAAAGAGCTTAAATATCATTTGCAGAGGGCTCAAAACCAGCAAAAGATCTATGCAGATAAAAATAGAGTGGAGCGCAGCTTTGTGGTAGGGGACTTGGTCTATTTGAGGCTACAGCCATATCGTCAGTCATCTATCAAGAAAAGTGGTGTGGAGAAACTCAAGCCTCGTTTCTATGGGCCCTACGGGGTGAGTAGAAGGATTGGAGAAGTAGCATATGAGGTCGAATTGCCACCAAGGAGTAAAATCCACAATGTATTCCATGTGTCATGCTTGAAGAAGGCATTAGGCCAACAGGTGACCGTCATTGAGGAGCTGCCACCACTTGACGAAGAGGGCCAACTGATTCTATTTCCTAAAGACATATTGGAAGTCGGGGAGAAGAGGTTGAAGAACAGGAGTATCAAAGAATATCTGATTAAGTGGAAAAATTTACCAATTGAGGACGCTTCTTGGGAAGGTAAACAGGTCTTGCAGCATTTAGAATCGGAATTGCATGTGGGCAAGCAATTTCAAGCAGGGGAGACTATAAGATCCCCTTCCATATGACCAAGGCACTTGAAGACTTAGTAGCCTAGTTGTTCTCCCTAGGCTATAGTCTCATCCAAATGGGGACTAATGTGGGCGAAATATGTCACTAAAGAACTATGATAATTCCTAATAAGATAATACAAAATCACATCAAAACAAAAATAAATGTATCGCATGAGATGATTATCATGAGGCATCTAGATACTACAAGCCTACAAGGCTAATCATGATGCACTAAAATATTAACGATTCCCTCTACCCCTTTTACGGGAAAAGGTCATCACTGGCGCTTTTCCTCTATTAGCAGTAGGTGGATGTGTTGAGGCTGATCCTGAGGTGGTAAGTGCAACTCCTGGGGATAAGGAGTCTAAGGTGGAAGATGTAGTGGGATGTCTTCCACCTCTTCTCCTAATTGGCAGTCTCCCGACTCTCTGTGGAGGTCGTGGCACTAGCTTAGGAAAACTCTCAATGTCCTCCTGCTGCTCCAAATCTATCTCTCCTGTAAGTGGAAGATCCTTTGGCTCTGATACCTCCTCCCCCTCCAACTCATCAACATCAAGCTCCAACCACTCAGGTGCCTCCTCCATGACAGGCGCCTCGGTCTCCACCCTCCACGAACTCGTGGTGTCAATCGAATCCAAAAGAATGGCATCAATGTCGGGTACTTTGTTTATCTGCTTCACCCACAACCTGAGATTGTAGTAGACGTAGACCATGTCATTGAGGCGGTGGACATCTAACCTGTATGAGGGACAATTTGTAATTAGAGGATGAATCATGATGTCCCATGGGCATAAATTAAAACTTTAATTTTAACATTTCTAACCTGTTGCACTTCTTGGAGTGTATCTTTTCAAAGACACTCCAATTGTGCTCACACCCTAAAGAGCTGCAAGTTTGAATCGGCACCCGAATGGCAAGTTTTTGCAACTTTGGGACTCTACTGCTATAGTTTTCCCACCAAACATCTATAGCAAATAAATAGAAAGGAAAGAGAATGAATTGTATTCCCATTGAGTAACAAATATTTAATAGATAGAAAGGAAAGACATTGAAATTTGAAAGTTTGAAACAAATTGTAGCTTACCTGGCATCGTAGTGGTCTTGTCTTGAATAGCCATCTTATACCCAAATGTCCCAGCACTCGGCTTATATATCTGAATTTGTTTGGAAATCTCTGAGCGTTCAGCAGCAATGAACACCATACTCTGAACACATTGGAAAAATCCATCCATAACCTCTGCATCAAACCTAAATCCACATGCATAAGAGTATGCGGGGTTGAGGTAGAGCCCTGTTGCATGAATCGGACGATGGAGAGTGTTGTTCCATCACTCATCAATCACACTCCATATCTCGGCTCATTTACTGAATCCCTCTTCCTCCTTGTCCTCATAGTCTCGATGGATAGCTTCATTGGCCCTATCCATGGCCTCATACAAGTAGCCCATTGCGGGCTTCTCACCATCAACCAAGCGAAGAACCTTTACCAAAAGTTCATTGATAGCACACAACTCCTGCACTCCCATCCAAAAACTTTGATCGTGTCTCACAAGTTGGGCTATGGCTTGCCCATCCACTTTAGTGCTATAGACACAAGCATTCCAGTCATCTGAAAGAAACATCCTTTGCAACTCCAACATAGAATTGCGGAGAGACTGAAGAGCAATGAAGCTTGTCGCAAAACGTGTGATACCAGGACGGACCAGCTCTTTGTTCCCTGTGAACTGTCTCATGATTGTAAGAACATATGTATGATTATATATATATTTTGTAACACCCCTAGCCAACTCAACAATTTCCTTGATACAAGGAATTTTTCCCATGTCCTCTAGCATCAAATCAATGCAATGGGCAGCACAAGGAGTCCAATATAAGGTCTGATACCTCTCCATGAGCAACTTGCCAACAACAACATAATTAGCAGCATTGTCCGTAATGACTTGGACAACATACTACGGGCCTATCTCCCAAATGAAGTTATCCAACAACTCACATAATAACTGTGCATATTTAACATATGTAGATGCATCAACGGATTTGATAAACATTGTCCCCCTGGGACAATTAACCAAGAAATTGAGAATTGACCTACCCTTCCCATCTGTCCAACCGTCTAACATGACGGTGCATCATGTGATCTCCCATGATTCCCTTAGCTCGACCAATCTCTTTGTGCAATCGGTCTTTTCCCCTTGAAGGAGAGGCCCTCTCAAGTCATTAAAAGAAGGCCCCTTGTATCCTGGACCAACAATAGCAACAGTTTCAAACATGGAGTGGTAGAATGGGTTGTTCTTGGCAATGTTAAATGGTATGTCACTCCATAGAAAACATCTAGCAACAATCATGTCGGCTTCCTCCTTTTTTTTCACCATCGACCGAATAGAAGGTTGCCCCCTAGGCACTGACCTCTACACAAAGAAAGGTGAGGATGTTGAGGGGCTGGGCATTGTGGAATGTGAGCCCAAGGATTGGCTTTCCCCCACTCCTGAGGTGCTTCCATATCTATTTGCAAGCCCAAGCCTCATTTCTTCCCTTTGATCTCTCTTCTTTTCTCATTTAACCGGTTTTGGGGTTCTATTTCCTCATTTTGCAATTGGGGCTTTTGCTCTTTCTATATCATTTTTTTATAAAGTCGCATCAACCTCGAGCTTTCTAGCCCCTTCTTCTCATGGGATTATGAGGCACGGACCTTTCTAGCATACATGTAACACCCAACCCAAAAGGAAGGACAACAAATAAGTGACAAATGGAATATGTCATTTATGGTAAGGGATATGGAGACGTTAACCCCATTAAGGCACCCCAATAGTACAACTTTGCCCAAGCATGACAACACTTGACTAGAAAATGATAATTACCACCAAGATGAGACAAGGCAAAGAGCATAGCTCCAAAGCATCATGATTCATTATCCAAATCATCCCATGATCACCATTTTCATGCCTCAAGTATTAACACTATCACTCGATATGAAGTGTCAGAATAATGTACCTAAGTGTGTAAATGCACCATATCATATGAGTGAGCAGAGTTGATCATGGATGGAAGGCATCTGCAGGGAGCTATCTGTGGAGAGTCTAGAATGACATCATCGGATCCGTTCTCTGAAATGTGGATCATGGAGAAAAATTTATCCTCTAGTTACCGCTAGGTGTGAGGGGGTAACACCATTCTTAAGCATTATTAAGAAGGTGATGTCATATTACTCTAGCAACAACTAGGTTTGTTAGATGCAAGCTTAACACAACAACAATAGATAAGAGGGATTATATCCTTGTCAATTGGGTCCAGCCTGGGTTGCTACTTGAAATTTCTGGATATAAACTGTGTAAATAGTTTTGAAACATCCAACGTTTCGAGTGGACACTCCACCCATCAGGGAGTGTTATCCTCCCCACCCAGGTTCAATTCCTGCAAGTGACATGTTGAACTCTTCATGAGTATATTGTTGTAACAACCTTGAACCCTATGTTCACAAAACCTCAAGCTTTTGCTAAATTCGGTTTACCCTGGGTACCATCCTTAGAATGAGGGGAAGTGCCCGTTGGGTTTCCCTAGGATGTGTATTTTGTGGGAAAAAAAGAGGGATTAAATCCTCACATTACACCAACCAAATGAAAAATACTCCATTACAAGGCCTAGAAACATGTTACAAGGGTGTCCTACGACAATAAACAGTATATGAAAAGTAGTGCAAACATAAAAGCCTCACACTAAATAGAAGCAATACCTCCAATATTCCATTAAGCTTGCCAAAATGATGTACAATGTAGCCGAAGGAGAGAACTCCTTCAATCCATAAATTCCCAACCATCTCAAATGGAGAGAAAAATCATGTTTATAGAGGGAGTCTCTTCTCTCTTATAATAAAATATATTATTATCCAACTAACTCCATGACAAGTGAAAGAAATAGTATAATAATGGAATAGATAGATCCATCCTCAATCAATGGTTGATCATATCAAATCGTATGTGGACTCTAGCCTCTCCAAGAGAGCTCGCCCCATCCAAAAATATGAAGGAATATACGATAAAAATCTCCAAGAGAGGGTGCATCATCTAAAATAGGCATATTGACCAAGTAAGATGCCATAAGGTCCACATATAGTGCACCCTCCAAGATGCATGCATGCAAAAATACAATAAAATATATCTGACATAGGAGAATGTGCTCAAGGTCCACCTAAAAAACTCCTCCAAGGTGCATGAGTGAATAAACTATAAAATAATCTCCCCTAGGAGAGTGCTCCATAACCACCATCTCAAAATAGTAAATGGTCCACAAGATGCATAAGAAAGTGTGCAACCAATCCACATGTGTGAATCCCAAGGTAAGGCACTCCAACCAATCCATGGATAAGTCTGGAAGGTGCCAACTAGATGGAGCACTCCACAAAAAAAGCTAGGTCAATCTCCCAACATCTTTCTCAAAATAGAAAGATTCCTCGTGGGCTCTTTCTCCAACATACAACCAACTCAATAAATAAATAAATAATCTCCAAGGTAGTTACAAGTCCTCAAGACTTGTGCGAGGAGGGAGTCAACAACAATAAATTAATTAATCTCCAACCAACTCCATATGAGTGTGCCCTAGAAGAATATGCAATGGACCACTTCAAACCACCCGTAATATAAAATAATAGCCACATGAAGTGTGACCTTGGGAAGAGCGCAAATGGTGGTTAACCTCATCAATGCATGTGCCAAAACCATGTGTTGTTTCCAAAACCATCAACTGGTTTTCCCAAAACCATATGCACAAGAGGATGGCACCCTAGAGAAGTGTGCAAAAGGTAGTTACAATCCTAATAAAATATTCCTCCATATGCCTTGAAATCCATACCAAAGAGGGGAGTGTTATCCCCCACTTTAGGGATAACTAAAGAGATTATGTCTCGAGGCCCACAGGTCCTAGACATGGAGTACCGAGAGCCAGATCGACTTGAGCATGGCCCTAGAGGGCCCATCTTTTCTTTTCTTCAGCGCCTCCACTTTGTCAGCAGCAGCAACATCCATCACCTCAGCCTGGTCCTGTAGTAGAAGTGGATCTTGCTACATGAGGTAATGAGTCCGGGTATCATGGTATGTGTCACTCTGATCCTCAAAACCTTTGAATATGTGCATTTGATTCTTTTTGTTTCTAACGAGTGCCTGGATCTTATACTTATCCACTTGACCATGTCTGGGGGAATGACAGGATGCCCTAGTAAGCTTGTGCCCATAGGTTTTGAGTTGCCACTGGAGGGATTCATGAAAAGTCATCGTTCGCTCCCATCATACTTACCACTTTCCATCTTGCTCCCGCTCATCCATCCCACCACATTGGTCCGGGCATTGGGTTGGCCAATTATTTAAGGGTTGCACCTTACCTTGTGGGAAGAAGGGGCTAAAGGCCCAGCGGGTAAAAGCAGCTAGCAAAAGATAAAAGCCTAAAAATAAAACCTCGAGATGCTTCGCCCAAGGATCCCCGAGAAAGCAGTAAAAGGCTTCTCAGCAAGAAACAGAGGGACCCATAAAAAATAATAAAACAAGACCTAGTCAAAGGATAGGGGATCTCATCACGAGCCATCCTATTAGGTCCATGGGCATCTAGCGGTATGACACTACTAGCAGTTGGTTACCACGCCAGGGTAGCGTCTCTTGGTGGCATAGCCAAGAGAAAGGGGGTCTCATCACGAGCCAGCCTTCTCATTTCCGTGAAAGTGCTTGTGGGTAACATTGCCACCACTGGTCACCACGCCAAGGCAGTGTCCCCTGATTAGCTTCTTGAAAGAAAAAGCAATAAAGAATAAAAGGTATGAATGGGCTTGGAAACATTTGCATCTAGGACAGGTGCAGCTCACCCTCTACAGAGGCACCCACAGGTAAGCCATTGCATTTCCATGCTATCACTGCACCCCTTGCCCAGACATCCCTTTATCCACCTCATCCACTAACACGACTTGGATTTGATTTCTCCCGGGAACATCCCACATCCAGTGAACACTAGCCCAATAAGACGCCCTGTCACTTTCTCCAAACTTGGCTTGCAGATTTGTATAATGTCTTTGAGCACTTGACTGGGTAAAAGGGGTTTTATGCACATGTTTGATAAAATTGATGATTAGATGTGATTGACATTGCTATGATCCATGTGACTTATGAGCCCATGGAGGGTGTATCTGCTGATGTGCAGGATCATACCCGACGTACAGGTACACATGGGGAGATGATTAGTTCAGACCTCCATGGGGCTGAGAGCCCACCAGATGGATGTTGAGACCCCAGCAGGGGGCAGAGACATGTCAGAGGGTTTGCACCGGGGAAGAGGAGGACGTTCCACCAGAGGCAGTTGAGCAGACCTGTACCCGGGGGGTTGTGCCCTCTCCACTGAGACGTTGGCCTTGGAAGGCCCATGACGTCACCCAGGACATCTTATGACGTCATCCAGCGATATGGGAGTTTTGGGAGGCAGTTGTGGCATATTTGGCACGTGTGGCAGCTGCCAGAGGCCCAAGGAGGGCTAACGTTTTGCTCCAGGAGGCCCATGTTTCCCTAAAAAGGGCTAACGTCACCCTAAAGGGGCATGACGTCACCTTTATTTGCTTGATTAGGGTTTTAATTATGACATTTAATGTAAAACGGTATTATTATGTATTTTGGCCTTGTCAACCTTTTGGGGACCTAAAATTTAATTAAGGTCATTGTTATTGTATAAGAGAACAAAACTCTCTTTTATTCATCATCTTTCACTCACACTTGTGTGAGGTCTGAAATTTTTGGCCCATTCAGGGTTTTTGGCTGAAATTACTAGTGCGCACTTGTTGAAGGAGGTTTTTCTTGGCTATTTTCTGCATTTTCTTGGTGGAAGGTTCACAACTAGGGTTTGGCATTGATAATACTTGGTGAATGTAAGTGAATTTCTGCAATCCTTCCTTTGTTTGAATGGTTATGGTATTTTTACTTGCATTTTAATGAAATTTGTTGGATTAAACCCTAGGTAATAAGCACATGTTGGTGTCCTTATTTCAAGTCCCTACTAGGTTATGCTAAGAAGCCATTTTATTTGCTGAAGATAAATGTTAGGGCCTTGCCATTCGACACCCCACCATTCACTCTTCAAGATAGTCGTTTTTACCTTGCCTTTTGAGCTAAAGAAGGAGGAAGACGCACTAAGGCCTAGGTTTACTACACCTTAGTGAGTCGTCTTCCCCTAGGGTTGATAGGTTGAAGCCTTGTCTTAACAACACTTCAACCATCATATCCCTCTTGTCTTTGGCCCTATCATTATCATTTCGGCCCTTCAACTTTTGCAACTAGTTTGACTCCATTTGCCCTAATAACACACTGATCTAAGACCTCCCATGCTTGAGTATCTTGGTCACAAACTTCAAACAACCAATACCTTGAACAATTGCTAACATCTTCTAACCCTAGCCTAGATTAGCGTACTAACCCTAACGCTGCCATTATCCATTTGAGTTATATTTATACTTTGCAGCATTTAATCCTTTTATGAGCAATTGAAAGATTTGCTAGTCGTTGCTTATGATGAATGTTGGTATTTGACATTGATGATAAATCGTTATTGCTCATTGTGAAGCTTATTTAGCATTTATTGTGAAGTGATACATTGTAATCATTGCTATTGTACATCATTGATTTACTTCATCATTATTATCTATCAGTTGCTTTATATCAGAAAGTCCTTGATTATATGAAGTACTAACCAGCAAGTGATCTTGCACATATATAGTTTTCTTGTTGCTTTGTTCCGGGCAGGTACACTTATTGTTATCTTTATCTTTATCTTTATTGGTTGATTAGCCGGACCTTCTGATCAGTGGTGACTTGTGAGGGGGAAACTTTTACTTAGCCATAAGCCTTTGCCTTCTCAAAACCCCAGGTCACCGGGGACATCTCCCCTTGGCCTACCACCCTAAACAGAAAGAGCTATCCTATTGAGGTGACAGTGGTAGGATAGCCTCCAGTTTCGCCAGTTTGCCTTTCTCTTACCTTTCCTTTATCCTCAAAGTACAAACTGTGCAATAATAGGGAGCACTCCATCAAAACCCCTCTATCAACCTCCAAATAACCTCATCCATGTGTGAAAGCAAGCCAATGAGGTAGGGCACTCAAGCAATTAGCCTTCACCTAGATAAAAATGATTAAATTAACCATTGAAAGGTTAAATCAACCTCAATATGTGTGCACAAAGGTTAATGCTCTAATATAACCTTATGCATCCCTTGGATAATAAATAACTACTTATTTATTATATATATTTATACCTTGTATAATAAATATCATGTCATATATTATATGATATTATATATATATATATGGAAGAATGACTTCCCGGCTCAACGAGGGATACATTCTTCATCATGCCAAAGCTGGTCTCTGAAGTATACAAACTTCACCCTAGACTCATGACACTTGTCTGTCAGTCTTGGGAGATGTCTCTCTCCCACCTGAACCGAGGGGAAACTCCTTCTACAATTCTCCCTTTGAACCAATTGACTCTCTCTAAGATCAGGCTCACTCTGGGTCCGCATGTGATAGCATCTAGCATCTTGAGTATTTATCATTCCTTGTCAAATCACCATGACTAGGACAAAGACCACACCAGGGTCGTTCACCACAGGTACACCCCTGTGAGTGAATGTCAGCACGATGCTAACTGACACGTGGAAAGCACCTCGAGTCCATAGTATTCCTTGTCATGATCAAGGAATGACTACGCCTGGGCCCATTTACCATAAGTACACCTTTGTGATAAATGCATCTTATCTCCCTTGGTCTGCAGCCCAATCTAGGAGAAGGTCCGCCCAATGCCTACTCGGGAAATTGTAGCAAAAGGTCTGTCACACATGGCACTCCCATGTGGACTTCTAGAGGCTACTCCCTCTAGAAACACTAGGGTAAACTCCCCAAAGTGTGTGACATCAAGGTCAACTCCCTTGACGTGTTCTCGTGTGCTCTCCACAAGGGACGTGTCCTCATGTGCTCTCCACAAGGGACATTGGGCTATGAGCCGAAACCCACTTATCCCTCTCAGATAAGTGTCCTCACAGATCAACTCAACTCACAAAGGAGTACGATCTGGAGAAACACTAGGGTCAACTCCCCATAGTGTGTGACGTCAAGGTCAACTCCCTTGACATGTCCTCATGTGCTCTCCACAAGGGACGTTAGGCTATAAGGCCAAACCCACTTATCCCTCTCGGATAAGTGTCCTCACAGATCAACTCAACTCAGTCACAAAGGAGTACGATCTGGAGAATGTCTCAAGAAGCTGCAAACATCAACACTCCCTCGCAGCGAGGGAGGCACTCTCTTCCACGCCAAGTCTGTCACGGAAGTACTCGAACTTCGTCCTCTTAAGGGATTTGGTAAGAACATCAACAACCTGCTCATCTGTAGGAAGGTACTGCACCAGTACTGCCTTCCTCTGCACCATGTCTCGGATGTAATGGTACTTGATCTCAATGTGTTTCGATTTGCCATGAAACACTGGATTCTCTGAGAGCTTCACACGGCTTTGGTTATCACAATGAATAACGATGGCATCCAACACATGTCCAAATAAATCTGGAAGGAGCTTGTGAAGCCACACTGCTTCGCGGACTGCAACACTCAATGCAATGTACTCTGCTTATGCAGTGCTCAAAGCCACATAAGTCTGTTTCTTGCTACACCAGGAAACCATGGCAGATCCCAAAGTGAAGCAACACCCAGAGGTGCTCTTCATGTCCACTGCGCTCCCTGCCCAATCAGAGTCAGTGTATCCCTGCAATCTCATGTCAATACTGGAAGTATATCTCAGACCATGTCCAACTGTGCCTCGCAGGTATCTCAACACATGCTTCGCAGCAATCTAGTGTGTATGTCTCGACTGACTCATAAACTGGCTAAGTGCACTCACTGCATAGAAAATATCTGGTCTGGTGTTAACCAAATACATCAATGATCCAATCATCTATCTATACAAGGTTGGATCAATCTCATTGGAATTGGAAGGAGACACACTTAGTTTCTTTAGATTCGTCACCATTGGTGTAGCCATGGGCTTACAGTTCAGCATCCCAAACTTCTTCAGTATCTCAACTGTGTAGTTCCCCTGACTCGGGAAGATCTCATCAATTCTCTGTCGCACCTCTAGTCCCAAGAAGTAGTGCATCATACCAAGGTCCTTCATCTCAAACTCAGAGGCCAACGCATACTTGCATTTAGCAATAAGGCTCTCTGTACCGGTGAGGAATAAATCATCAATGTAGAGGACCAAAATCAGGGACTCACCATTAACAGTCTTGTAGTACAGGTTGGGATCAGCAACACTTTTGTTGAAGCCCGAACTCATCAGGTGTCCATCAATCCTCGCATACCAAGCTTGAGGTGCCTGCTTGAGTCCATACAGGGCCTTCTTCAACCTACACACATCAGACTCCTCATGTATCACGAAACCATCTGGATGCTCGATGTAAACTTCTTCCTCAATCTCTCCATTGAGAAAGGTTGTCTGCAAACCTATCTGATGTAGTCTCCAACCCATGGATGCTGCAAGGGCAATAATCGTCAGGATAGAAGTGTATCGAGCAACAGGAGAAAATGTCTCCTCATAATCTATTCCCTCCACCTGAGAGAATCCTCTAGCAACAAATCTCGCTTTGTGCTTCTTGATGCTCCTGTCAGCTGTGTGTTTGATCTTATAGATCCACTTGGAAGTCATTACATACTTCCCCTCAAGTCTCGAAACAATATCCCACACATCATTCTTCATGATGGACTGATACTCCTCCATCATGGCCTCTCCATACTAGCTGACTAGATGCCTCCTCATAACAGGAAGGCTCAGAATCAATGATGTGGCTCATAGCTACGGCATAGCACGAATATCACTGAGGTCTCTTTCTCTCTCGGAAGGTACCACGAGGAACTACATGTCCTTCTGCCTCCCGCACGGTCTAACGAGCTCATGCAAGTCTCTTCCGATCTACTGCAATATCTCTGGGAACATCAACTAGAGCCACAGGAACAACGGGATCAATTGGATCAATAGGCTCAATTGTCTCCCTCTGAACTGCTAGAGTGTGAGGGGGTGAAGGAACCATCTCTTCCTATCTCTCACTAACAATCTCCATGTGAGATCCTCTAGATCTCCTGAAGGCTACATCCTCCTCTGTCTCTACTCCCTCCGACACTGAAGGTAGATCTTCCTCCTTCTCTAGAGGTAACTCAATCTCTGCTCCCTCTGGATGTAGTACCGCCTCCCTCTCTGGGAGTGCCTCTACATACACTAGAACTATTGCCATGCCTACTTCCTCAACATCTCATGGCTAGACTCATGTACTGGGACTGCTACACCTTCTCCCTCTGAGACTCATAATGTGTTTGCCTCCTCTACTAGATATATCACCATAATTGTGCTATAGTCGGTCTTGACTGGCTATATGCATGATCACTGGAACTATCTCTACTATCTGGTATGATCCAGTCCTGGAGGTATACTGCTCCTAGAGACTTCTTGACTTTGAGCATTATGTCTGGTAATGTCTCTCCTTGACATCATGTTGGAAGGTCTTGCCCTCCATGTCTACCTCTTTGCATGAGCCAATTGGCTCCCTCTTTCTAAGAGAACCCTCGTCTAAAACGGCTACTGCCACACCAACCATGTTTTTGTTCCCTATGTCTTTAACCATCGTATTTATGCATTCTCCAAGTAGATCTCAAAACATACTATCAACTTGTTCCCTTGGGGTTGATCATGCTAAGTCATCTTGGACCATACTTGACATATCGAGGTTCCCTCATGAAACCAATGTCTAAGGCATGTCTCCATCGAAGTGTATTTCAATAGTTTTGTCAAGTATAAATTCAGGAGAACCCCAACAATTTTCTTGTTTCTGGCCTTTACAAGAATCCAGGGCATGATGACCGTCCATATTGCTTTTATTACAGGCAAAATGGAATGACCAGATTGCATCACTATTATGCTCTTGATTTACTAGCAAATCTATCCCATCGCTAGAAGGGCCACGCATATCTCTACCAGTATCTAGGGTATCTTCACAGCTGGTATTCAGTTGATCTTTTGCAGAGTTTTCACTACAAACTTGTGCAGGCTCAACATCCAAAATCTGCTATGATTTATCAATCCCTAGAAGCACGTGTTGACCACCTATTTCAACTAGGGGTCAACGTCATGTACCATGAAGATATGTACCTTGTGGTACAACATATTTTAAAGACTTATGGCTCAGCAGGGAAAATGTTGCCCCCAACACGTCTTTCTATGTACTCGGAATGTCTGCTCCCCTGCGTGGGATAATAATGTAATATGTTAGCATGAGTCAATTTTTAGTTAGTTGCCTAGGACTTTATCATTAGGGAAGTTCTTTCATCGAGTGTTTTTTTTCCTCAGGTAATTAATCTTGCCTACTAGGCAATTTTAATTATTCTTGAGTTTTTCACTCACAAAATCCTCCAAAGTGGTGAAAGGTGTTCTAATGATCGAGCCCAATGGGTGACTAAGGTTTAGAAATGTTGTAAATGACCATGCTAGACATCTTCTAGAGTCTTGCGGAATTTCGTTAAGTTTTGATAGGTTTTTTAAATTATTAAAAAAATCGTTAATTGGAAATTTTAATTATTTTTTATGTAAAATGTAAAAATTTGGTCCTTGGGGATTTTGTATAAGGGTGTGAGTACTCAAAACAAATGGCTTATGACCCCCTACACCTTCAAACCAAATTTCAACTCAATTGGACAAGTTTTGCTAGGTCATTGTCCATGAGGAGTCCAAGTCAATCAAAAATCAGCAAATAATTCGCCGAGGTAAAAAGGCCAAAAATTGTAAAAATGTCTAAAGTCATGAGAGAAAGTGGGGAAATGATTTCTAATGTACTTCCTAAGTTGGAAAAATAAAAATCCACTTAGAAGAACCCCCCATGACAAGTCAAAAGGGGTTTTCCCCCTTCACATCTCACCCCTCAAACCCTAACTCGCTACCAAAACCCTAAAAGTGCACCCCCCTTGACTTGTTCTCTCTCTCTTGGATGTGTGACACTTGTAATTCATCCAAGAGGGGTCTCTCCTCTTTCCCTCGTATAAAAGAAATCCTCCCCCTCCTCATTTTCACATCTATTCTCACAGCAACTCTATTATGCCAAAATCCCTCCCATCTTTCTCCCATCTCCCTCTTCCCCATTTTCTCTCATGATTCTTGGTGCCATTGAGCAAATTTTTTTCTTGGTTAGTAAAATAGAAGCTTTGGAGGATTTCTTGTGTCTCTTGGAGTATTCTTGGAGCCATTGTGTTGTGTATTTATGATGTAATATTGCTGCAATTTATTTTTCTTGTATTTCCTTACTTGCATTTTTATTTAGAGACCCAAGCAAAGTATTATGGTTGGGATAGATTAGTAGTAATCTTACTATTAGTCTTTGTGAGTTGTTTCTAGTGTATTTGGAAAGTATTTTGCAAGTTATTAGATTACACTCACCCTCTTTGTATTTTGTAACAAGGATTCACAAAAATTTGCAGGTTACCAAAGGCTTGAAGGAGTGGATTTCAGATCTAGGAATCCATTTTTTTCAGCCATCTAAAGTTTCTAGATTTTCTGTTTTCATTTCCAGCCACATATCTATCATTTTCTAGCATTATTTTCATTTAAATCTGCAATATAATCTCTCTTTTTATGTTCAGATTTTTTACTAAATAATTTCTAAATATTGTATTATTATAAAATAATTTGTTCAAGTCACTTTTAGCAATTTCCAGCAAAAAAAATTTGCTGTTTTTGCAGGTTTTTGCAGGTTCAAAGAGGATTTCTGCATATTTTTGGCCCCCTAAAGACTCAAGGAAGCATCTAAAAGTTTGGGTGCCAAACCCTCTTCTTTTTTCTCACTTTCTAAGCATTGTAAGCAGCCCAATAGAGTCTCTTGGGCTTGCATTCTCTCTACTTTAAATTTTTATGTAAAGTGTAAACAAAGTCTTTGTGGTTTGCCCACACCTTGCATAGTGATTGGCTTTGTCATCCATGCAATATCGTGAAGGCTAGATTAAAGTTTAATTTTCTGCATTTCTTTTATTTACCCACCTTGGCCAAAACCAGTAGGCTTGTCCTCCATCTTGTGCCATAGTTGTGAGGTTGTTCTTTTATTTGCAAGTCAAGTAATTTATTCAATTTTGCTCACACCTTGCATAGTGATTGGCTTTGTCATCCATGCAATATCGTGAAGGCTAGTTTAAGTTTTATTTTGTGCAAAGTAATTAAATTTGTGCCCCGCCTTTGCCCTGTATTCCCTCCCCTTGCCTATTTGGGGATCTTGGGTAACTAAGAAAGGGCAAAGGATTGAGAGGCTAGATTAATTAGGCACCCGATTTATTATTGCTTCTACCACCAAAAAGGGTGACTTGGGAGGCCACTGGGGGTTGAAGTCGGGGACGGTTTCACGGCACTACATGTCCTCCTTATTGCCTTGTTGAGCGCCCAAGCATTCTGGATTTGACCTATGGAGCTAGGGATGAACCTTGTTTGTTATTCTTCTTGAGCACCCAACACTTATTTTTGGTTGAAGGGATAAGAATTAGGGGAAGTCACATAGTGTAGGCTTGTATCTTTCACACTTAATCCCCCCCTTAATTCAAGAGAGACCTAAAAACTTGATAAAATCAAACTACACACTCTTTCACAATATTTACTTTTCAAGCAAGTTACTTTTAAGCAATTTCTTTCATGTGAATACTCGTTTCAAAGCATTTTTTATTTCTAGCATTCTCTATTTAATTGAACATAATTGGTATAAGTGTAAAGTTACTTATTGTGGATATCTCATAGCATTGTTTCATTCTTGTATAATTGTATTTTTGTTGTATATCTCGTTAACTCAATTTGGGCTAATCTTTAGGCACTGGTCTAATTGTTGAATATAAATAAAGGGTTTGCTTGTCATTAAAGGAATTGCACTTTTGCATTTGTTGTTTGTCATTGGGTTGGGTTGGGTTTTCTTAACAATTAACTCAATTAACTCCTAGATCATTAATCAAACTTCACATAGTTTAATAGGGTCTACCCCCCATTGGCTTCCCTATAAGTGAGCCTAGACGAAAGAGTTCTAGATCGAGGTGACAGTGGGTCTAGACTTAGGTTTGTGCCTCCAAGGACACACCAAGTGGGTTGGGAACTTCTCCACGTTAATAGGTGTGTATAACGACGGCAACAGCACGCAATCCACTAGGAAATATAGAATCTTCTCTGGGCCTTCCCATGAGGGAGTCAAGCCCAATCCCACTCTGATATCATGTTGATTTTTCTATATGAGATAATATGTGAGATTGATATATTATTACAATGATGAGTGCTCCATATATAGAGAACATATGGTGACCATCCATGAAAGGATGTGTCCCTTGGATAATAAATAACTACTTATTTATTATTATTATATATATATATATATATATATATATATATATATATATACCTTGTATTATAAATATCATGTCGTATTATATATATATATATGGAAGAATGTCCAAACATCAACAAGGCGCACCACCATCAAGGGTCTAATATATCATCAAACCTTAAGAAAAGTCTTGATCACCAAAATATATGTGTAATACCCCCCCTAACTTAGGAAATACACATCATCAAAGTACTAAAATCATCAAACACATTCCCCCCTAGGTGATGTCTATATCTCAATGTTATATCACCTAGGAAAATCCCACCAAGAGAACATGCATCATCGCACCACATCAACACCATCGAAGAAGGAGACATAAGAAAGGTACTAACTCCATCAAACATCACCCCCCACCTCACATTCAACATAAGAGGACCATGTAGAACACCCCCTCCTAGTCACATCAATAATGTAACATCACCACCATGCAAGATCACTAGGATGCTCCAAGAAGAAGATAACAAGTAAAATAGCAAGCATCCATATGTCAAGAGAGTGATCCATCAAGCAAAAGGGCATGCAAGCAGCACCAGAACCATGATATGACCATCCACCAAGAAAAGAAGTGAAATCCTCCACCAAGATATCCCCATCAAATGATCAAATGCCAAGAAGAGAAGAGGCTCCATGAAGGTATATCCCCCCAAGTCCATCAAAATCTCCAAGGTACCAACATCAAACTCCACCAATGTGATGAAAATCACAAATGTGGAACCTCATACAATATGAGGTGTAACACCATCAACCTAAAGAAATCCTTGTTACAATTGTCAAAAAGATCACCCAAAACAAGAAGAAAAACAACAGTGATCTGAAGGAATGGCTATGCAACCTCTATGGTCATACATTTAAGAGCAACTACACTAGAGTTTACCATCAACTTTTGGCTATTCCCAGGGATGGAGTAAAGGTATGCACCTACATGTTAGAAAAAAGAATTGAAATTACTAAACTTCACATGGTCGTGGTGGGTGGCATAATAGAACAGAGGAGGATACTTCTCCCATCTTTAAAAATTGATAGTTCTAGGCTCTAAAGAGTCCTCTCAAAGAGCAACCTATGACAACTAAGTAACTGGAAACGCTAGAGGAGGTTCTGTGAAACATGGATCCCGAAATGGAGGGGATTCTCCCTTGAAATAGCATTGAAACGTTTCAATGCCATTTCAAAAAATCTAAAACACTGAAATGTTTTTTGGAGTTTCAAGAAAATTTTGAAATGTTTCGGGGAAATGTTGAAACGTTCCAAAGAAAGTTTGAAAGTTTCATGCAGAATTTGAAATGTTTCAAATCGCTAGCATGCATTTTCAGCCCATAGAACGGATTTCTATGACTTTTAAGTTGGACTTCCAAGCCCTAAAAGTACTCTAAGGAAATGCTAACCCTAAAATGACCCCTAAAACTTAAAAATAAACAACCTTGGGCCTCCCTTAAGCACACCAAATAGTTTCCAATTTCTTAGCCTTTTTAATGTTGGTGAGAGAAGCTGGCACCAGGCTTGCTTTACGGTTTGATTGCTTGGAGTCTTCATTTCTTGAGAGTTTAAGTTCTAGGGCATTGAATGGAGTAGGACCTTCTAGATAGAAGTGAAGCATTGGCTATAATAATGTTAGGATGTCGATGGAAAAGAAGAAAGGCGACCAAGTAACAAGAAAGCAATCTTGGTTAATGTTGGTTGAAGCATAAAGCTGAAGAATGCAATTGGTATATTTCCCAATTTGGAGATGAAGTTGCATATTTGAGACAGGTAATATCACATGGACAGATCTGTTAGTCATTCACTCCTTGCCACTTCGACTTGGATATATGTGTTTTTTGGCTTTGAAGATTTGATTCCTTCCAACCTTGAATTCTGGTTTATTATAATTCTTGTTCAAACAAATGCACGAGTTCGGGTTTCATAAATTGTTTTAACAATAGAATTTCATTCGAACGTTTGAAGGTGTTGTAGATGATTGTTGTAAAAGGGTTTGTTGACCACCTCTTCAACTAGGGGGTCAACTCCATGTACCATAAAGATATGCATCATCAGATGCAAACATGTCGAAGACTATTTGGTTCTACAGGGCTTTTTTTTGCTCCAGCACACAGTTTTGTAAGCAAGATTTCCGCACCCATGCGCGGGTTTATAATGTAATAGGTCTACATGGATCATGTTAGGTCAGTTGCCTTAGGGTTTCTTCATTAGGAGAGTTCCTTTCACTCAGTGTTTTTTATCCTCAAGAGGTTAATGTGGCCTAACCAGCGGGGTTAATCTCCCTTGAGTTTTTCACTCCCACTAGCAATAAATTTTCCAAAGTGGTGAAAGGCGTTCTAATGAAGTCATCATTGGGTAGCTAGTGTTTAGGAATGTTGTAAATGACCATGTAAGACAACACACAAAATTTCGCAGAATTCCATCAAGTCTAGCTAGGTTTTTTTTTAAGTTGGTAATTAATTAATTAATTAATTATGGGTATTTAATGTAAAACTTAGGTCCTGGGATTTTTGATAGGGGTATTCATGCTCAAAAGAAAGATAATGAGACCCCCTGCACCCGTGGACCAAGTTTCATCTCAGTCGGACAAGTTTTGCTAGGTTTTTTGTCCACTTAGGAGTTTTTTTCGGAAGCGATATTAATTGCCAAACCCAGAACATGGGCAAATATCAATTTTGTAATAATGAGTCAAATAAGGTGAAGCAAAGTATGAAGTTAATGAGAGGGACCCCACCTAACCCATCCTAACCCTTTACTTACCCTTTCTACCCACACTTTAATTATTTCCAACTTAAAGCCTACGTAACCCATTTGGGTAATACGTCCCCACTCCATCCACCTACTTGATAAAACGTTTTAATTATTGGTTGAGGGCCCCTCCTCATGAGGTGTGCCCTTCCTCTCCTATCCATCCACGTCACCTTGGGGAGTATGGACTCCACACTTCAAACCTCACATTCCTTACGCTCCAACTCACTCTCACGCTTTACCTCACGTAACAATGGAAACTTCACATTTTAAGTTGGAAATTACTTTAATTTGAAGCGTGGGCCTCCCCTCTTCCAACTCATACCAATCCCCTACCGATCACGTCTCACTTGGGATTGTGTCATGTTATCCCCGATTTCTAGGGATAACTAGGAGATCATGTCTCAAGGCCCACAGGTCCTAGACATGGAGTACCGAGAGCAGGATTGACCTGAGCATGGCCCTAGAGGGCCCATCCTTTTCTTCTTTCGTCAGATTTGTCTTGTCAACAGCAGCAGCATCCATCACCATCGGCTTGGTCTTGTATCGGAGAAGGCTCTTGCTCCATGAGGTAATTGGTCCAGGTATCATGGTATGTGTCACTTTTGATCATTATAACCTTTAAATGTATGCATCTAATTC